>JANHFK010002189.1:15174-28865 GCA_036250565.1 Sibynophis collaris | reverse complement strand
TTTGGTGGCAGGAGGCGATCCTGCAAGTACATAGGTCCTATGCCGTGGAGCGCTTTAAAGGTGGTTACCAGCACCTTTATAAATTACATCCTCATAAGGATTTTTGCCTTACTGCTGATTTTCCAAATGTCTTATATGTCAAGATTCCCATTGTATGATTCATGCTGTAAGCAAAATGTTTAACTTTTAAAAATTGCTGCAGAAGTTTTCCGAAAGAACATCCTGAAAGAACATGATGATGCATATCTATCTGCAACACATTAGAAAATGTGACATTCACCACATATTTAATTAACATATACACATGATTTTAAAGCTGGCTTTTTACCTGGCACACTTCAATCTTCCATTAAAGGTAGAGAAATCTCTGTCCCGTAGACATTGTAGAGCATCATACAGTGATTCATGATAGCCTCGTTGCTCTATTTCATCTCTTAAAGTAAAATCAACAGTATAATTATTGACTTAAATTTTACAATAAGCATCTTCATAAGGTCTAAAAACTCCTATAGTGGCTAACATGATCTGCAAGGCTTCCTATATCAGAACTGAGCTTTAAATCATAGACCACAGAGAGAATTTACACAGCCAAATATTGTTCTTAGGTCAGACCTCCACAGACATTTTCCAGATACAGTTTGATTAGATAAGAATCTTTACTGCAAGCAAACATAAAGTCAAGTGAAACTGTTGATTGTCCAATGCCAGTATGAGTATTACTACTGTATCTGTTATAGCCATGATTGTTCAGAACTATAGCTGTTTCTTCCCACCTTTTTCACAAATTAAGAAATTCTTTGCATAATGCTTGATGCCTTGAAAATAAACAATTGTTGATCGTTGACAATCATGGTCCAAAAACTATTGACTCTCTGTTTCTCATATATATGAGATATGAGTTTGTAATATATAGTATTACAAACAAATTCAGCAAATAATAACTTGCATTACTTGACTGAGGATATCTGATCCCACTGCATATTTCTCCAAGCTGCCTGGTAACGAATCTCCTGTAATTCTATGGAGCTTTCTTCATTCTGCTGTTCCAATCCTTTTAAGTAGATGGAGAGTGTATCACATAGCCCATAATTCTGCAAAGCCTATTAATCAATGAAACTTAATGTTAATATAGTATATGTCAAGTCTGATTTATGAAAACACTTCCAATCTAGATTAGAAACAACATATATTTACTACTTGCAAGTATCTTATTTTTACCATTAATTTATATTAAGATTTATAAGATCAATACACTTAATTATTTCTTAATTGATTTCTTTTCAATGAAATAGGTCATACAATTTACAACTATTTTAGGTTAATGGAATTGCATTATTAATAAAGTGCTAACTTGCTTTCTTATTTATTTAAATCTTATTTATAGAAATAAAAATAAAATATTATTAAATAATTCAATACAGGCATCCATCTCTAAGCAGCATAAAAGGCTAAAACAAAATGCAACACATTTTATATAACAGCACACAAAAGTACACCCTTAGCAGTAGTTGCTAAATATTTCTATATTACCTCTACCAATCCAGTCTGTCGAATTGATGGTGGAAGGCTGGTTTGAAGGTCATAAGTTACCAGAACTTTCCCCCACATTCCTTCATGTTCATATGTTCTTATCCTATTAAAATAACATGATACAACAACATTCATATAAGTTCCTTTTTTATATAATAAAGTTAATTTTCTAATATAATTAATCTAATATAATTAATACCTGGCCAATGGCTGCAGCATTTTTCCTCCACCACAGCCATAGAGACTATCTGGCTCTCCTATGCTTCTGTATATATCCATAAGAAGGTCCTAAGGGGGGCGGAAATGGTATCTGACAAATAAGTCTTGAATACAGGTAGCCTTTGACTTACTAGTACAATTGAGCCCAAAATTCCTGTTGCTAAGTGAGACATTTGTTAAGTGAGTTTTGCCCCATTTTACGACCTTTCTTGTCACAGTTGTTAAGTGAACCATTGCAGTTGGTAAGTTAGTAACCCAGTTGTTAAGTGAATCTGGCTTTCCCCATTGACTTTGTTGTCAGAAGGTCACAAAAGATGATCACATGATATTGGGACACAGCAATGGTCATAAACATGAACCAATTGCCAAGCATCTGAATTTTGATCACATGATGTTGGGGATGCTTCAAAGGTCGTAACTGTGAAAAATGGTCATAAGTTACATTTTTCAGTGCCATTGTAACTTTGAACTTTGGGATTACTTGGAATTAACTATTATATATCTGGGGAAGGTTGCTAATTCATGGAAGTGATCATGCCATCATTAAAAGATGACAACAATTATTTGTCTATAAGTGCATTCACAATGTAGTACTGCTAATTATATGCATTACTTTTATTAAATCACATTAAAACATAACCTTTCTAAGTGACTCCAATGAGCGCTTTTAAGTACATTACAATAAATTCTATACCTGCAAACTTATTCCTGTTTCTTCTTTACTCTTCTCACTTAAACAAGTAAGTGTTGAATTCTGACTTCCTTCTTCAAATGTTAGTTTCTTAGCTGCTTTGAAAGTAGACCTGCAAAAAAGGAATTCAAAACTGATGTCCAAGTGGAATTGATACCATGTTTGGGCATTCTAAAAATATAAATCGTAACTAATAATCATGCCCATTTGCTTGATGTATTAGATGAGGTCTGCACAGTCACCCAAAAAAGTTTGAAACGAACTGCTGTATTTAATGTATTTTACACTTGTTAGAATTTCAACAAATAAAGCAATACTATATTTCTCTTTTAATTGTGAAATCTCAGTGAAATTTTAAAAAAAGTGAAATCTATGAAGTAAAACAATTGTTTTCTTGGCAAAAGCTCATTTTAACTAATTAATGATTCTGACATTGTAAGAGGAACAGCTGATGAATCTTGGTTCAGATGAGATTCATGGTTTTCCTGATCATATTGAATGGAAGAACCAAACTGGAATATTTGACATTCTTGCTTCTTGACAGTATTTTCCATAGGCTGAAACTGTCAATGATTCAAACCAATAGCACGAGAATTTAGGCTGTGCAACTTTCTTTGGATTCAAACAAAGAAGCAGAGCAGCTTTGGAGTATGCCTGACACCTGCAAAGCACCTATTCAATTTCTTCAAGCACTTCTGTCTTTTCTCAGGATCATGCGATTGCCCTACTCAGCTTCAGTGTGATCCAGGAAAAGATCCATTTGGTTAAAGAATTACCAACAAGTGCTTCAAAAAAGTTCTCTCTGAAGCATTGCACATCAGTTTAACTAGAAAAAAACAGGGCGGTTTATTATTTTCAAGATGAGAGATGTCTGTAAGCCACACACTTTTATATAAAGTTGTATCACAGATTTATCATAAATGTGAACAGACTGCAATTAACACTACCTTTCCTGTTGTCTGCCTATCTTGTCTGCATAGATTTCTGCATAAAGCAAAGCTGTGAAGTGAGCAGAACAAGACTGAGCTACCATGGCAACCTGCAGATAGCTTAACTCCAGCCAGAAGCTGTCATCAAAGATGGTACTGGAAGGATTCCTGGATAAAACAATTGACAAACATAATGGTCTCATTTTACTACACTCTTCTCAAATGAAGGAGGCACATTTTTGAGTTACATTATTTTTGTCACGATTTGCCATACTTATACTTATTGCTTTAAATTAAAATAATGCCAGAATAAAAAAGAAATTGATTAATATAATCTATAGAAGAAATTCAGATAGAATAATTTTCAATTTATAGATTTAACAATTACAGTATACTTCCTATTTTTATTTTTAAAATCTGTCTTATTTTTCTGAATAAAAGAATAATAGATTAAAATACAGGCAGCAAAAGAACTCAACCTACTTTTTTTGATGTCTTAAGTAGTCAACCACAGCAAGCATTGTTCTTCGAGATATTTTATCCAAATGAGCTAGAGTTTCTGAATCTATATTAAAGAACATCTTCATAGTAATTCAACTCATTAATGAATGATAGATTTACATAAATTTAAAAATAACTTCTACATTACAATATATAAAATCTGATATATTTTTTTCCGTTAAGGAATGCTACTTTTAAATTTCAAATTTAAAAGTACCCACCTAAACCTAACTTTCTGGATGGAGAGATCTAATTAATAAGACAAAAGCAGTAAATTCCCCCTCTCCCCCCAAAAAACCTGACACCACAGCTAAACTTTCTGATGCAGCCCACAACACACTCTTCCCTATGCCTATGCTTGTGGGGAAAATCAGATCTTAAGTGTTGGAACATTAATGGGATAGTGGCCCGTAAGATCTCAAGGGAGGGGTGATCCACAGGGCATTGGAGAGGTTTCTGCTTCCTATCCTCTTAGCACAATTTAAGAAAAGGGATCTGGAACATGACTACCCTATCCAATCTTGAGGGATAGGCAGATGTCTTTGGGGAGAAGCAGTCACATAAACAATCTGGTCCCATATTTCACACAATAGGAGTATAATGTGGGTGAACCTAGGAATGCAGAATACTGGAAACGTTTTAGTTTCCGGATGGTCTTCAAGGGCAGCCCAATTTGGAGTTAAGTTCTAAAGAACTCTGTCTAAACTTCAAGTATTAATAGGAGAACAGGCATTACAACTATCAATAATTAGATCATTAACAATGTATATGAATATGTTAACAATTCCTACCCTCTGGTATAATCTCCTACCAGAGTTGTTTGTGCCTGCCACTTTTATGTTGTTTAAAGGTAAAGATTTCCCCTGCCCAATCATGCCTGACTCTAGGGAGTGGTTCTCATGTTTCCTAGCATTGTCCAAAGAAACTTATGTGGTCATGTGACTGGCATGACTATATGCTAAGGGGGCACAGAACACTGTTACTTTCCCACTGAAGTGGTACCTATTTATCTACTTACACGTTAATGCTTTCAAACTACTAGGTTGGCAGGACCTATTTTTGGGCTGGCATAGCCACTGCTGCACCACAGAAACAAAACATTTCACAGTTTATCTCAGATTCTAGCACAAGAGAAGCCTCAGTCTCATACCTGAATCTAAATTTGCAGGCGTAGATGATCTACTGGGTGACGAGTATTTGCAACAGGCCATGAAAAAAGTTTGAATTTGTGCAGAGAGAAGACTGTGTCCAGATTCATTTGAGTCATGTAGTAAAATATCATGAATTAAATAAGGAAGGATAGTCTGGCAGAAATCAGCATGAACCTACAAGAAATGCAAAACAAGGTTTTGAACATCAAATTATGTCCTCATATTGGCTCTTGGTCATTTTCATTTTTGAAAATCATAGTATCTAAGAAATGCGTATTTGCTTATTAAAATAAAATGAAACATTGGTGTAATGGTTTTTTTTTTTTTTAATTTGATTTATAGGCCGCCCTTCTCCGAAGACTCAAGGCGGCTTACAATGTGCTAAGCAATAGCCTTCACGATCGCGGGCCAAAGAAGAAAGGGACAACAGAGAATGAGATGGCTGGATGGAGTCCCTGAAGCAGCCGGTCTGAGCTTAAATGGACTCCAAAGGATGGTGGAGGACAGGAAGGCCTGGAGGAACGTGGTCCATGGATCGTGATGGGTCGGACACAACTTTGCAACTAACAACAACATCCTTGCCACCAAGAGGCCATCCATCAAAGTTCTAGCGAAAGAGCCCTAGTGACTCCTGGACTCTACTTTTCCATTAAGAGTGCTGGAAATATCCCTGGTGGTCCCTTCCCAGTCATTTATGCTGACCAGAAAGAAGTAACGTCAATGAAATGAAGAGCAAGCACGCCCCTCTCTCCCCCTGCTAACAACGGCAGAGCAACCTGCTGTATATAAACAGGGAGCAAACCCAACACCCACCGGCACTGATGATATAACCTAGTCAGGTAATGAAATGAAATGTCGGCAAGCTGACAACCAAGCACCGAAAGCACCTCCAGAGAGAAATCAATGCTTGTTAACGAGGTGCAGTACCTTCAGCATGGACCCGTTCTGGAAGACGTGTTGCTCGTCACATACCACACAGTACTCGTTCAAAGTAGGAATCCTCTGCTCTGCATATTTCATAATCTGAGAGAGAGAAGAGAGAGAGAGAGAGAGAGTCATCAATGGCTTTTTTCAGTGCTGCTGTAGCTTCGAACAGACACAAAGTGAACGGTTGTAAGTCGAGGACTGTCTGTAAAGTGGTCGTCAAATTAACTTTTTTGACACTTTCTGCAGGTGTGTGTGTGTGTGTGTGAGAGAGAGAGAGAGAGAGAGGGAGGGAGAGGAAGAGAAAGAGAGACACAGAAGAGAGAGAGACAGACACACACACACACAGAGAGACAGAGAGACAGACAAAGACAGAGAGAGAGAGAGAGAGACAGAGAGAGAGGAAGAGAGAGACAGAGACAGAGACAGAAAGAGAGAGAAAGAGACAGAGACAGAAAGAAAGGAGAGAGACAGAGGAAGAGAGAGACAGAGACAGAAAGAGAGAGACAGAGACAGAGAGAGAGGAAGAGAGAGACAGAGAGAGAGAGAGAGAGACAGAGGAAGAGAGAGACGGAGACAGAGAGACAGAAAGAGAGAGACAGACAGACAGAGAGAAGGTTCAGAGCCTATCCGTTCCCATTAGTGGATCTCAAAGCAGATTTGGGGGAAGCATTGCCAGACCACTCAAATCAACCTCACCTCAGAAGCAAAGGGTCAGTTTAGAGCTCTGATGAGAACAACACAGCTGCAGAGGAAGAGGGGAGGACAGAAGGAAAGGCGACCATGTCTAACACTGCCCCTTTTGGACCCATCCAAAGCAGGTGTTTCCAGCCCATCAGCCTATGGGAATATGGCCCTCGAGGGAAAAGAGAAAGTACAGCCCACCCCCTGCAGTTAAATCCCACCGAGCTATATACACCAATCTGTTGACCTGTCGTAACTCACCAGAATGGCAGTCTCGCTACAGAGGCTGGAAATACAATCCCCAGGATTCTCAGACAAATCAAAAATTTGGTGGACGTTATGCACCAAAGACACAAGGAAGGCAACTACCGTATTTTTCGGAGTATAAGATGCACCCTTTTCCCCTCTAAAAGAGGGTGGAAATGTTGGTACATCTTATACACCGACTTCAGCCATTTTTGGCCTCCTGAAGCCCCACCCTGCTTGTCCCATTTCTGTGAAAAATGAACCCATTTTTCGCAAAAACAGGGTGCACAGAGGGTTTGGGAGGCCTGCAGAATGCTCCTGGGGGCTGTGGAGGGCAAAAACGTTTTTTTCTTACTTACCTCTTCAAAATCTTGGTGTGTCTTATACACTGGTGCATCTTATAGTCTGAAAAATACAGTAGCACACTTGTGCCAGCTGAGAAACAGGGGTTTTTTGGGGGTTTTTTTAGAGGAATTCCTAAATTCTTCCCAGGCAAATAAGGTTGGGTTGGGTCAGTTGGATATTTGATTTCAATCAGATCAAAACCAAACTGGTTTATTACATGACTGGGGTAGGGTATAATGCTGAGTGAAGCAGAATATGAAAGGGAAGGAAGATGCAGAGATATTTACCTGGACGAGAAAGCCATACTCCAAGGTGGGGATGTTTTTGCAGTGGCCACCAACCTGTGGACAAAACACAAGAGACCACCGCATGACTTGGCACCTGCTCACTCATCATCTGGAGGGCCCCTTCATCCACAGCTCAGATTTGTGGTCGTTCCAGAACAAACTCTTAAGGAAAGAACTCCGGGAATCTCAGCTGAGAACTTAGTAGCCTATGTGAGTTCACTAATTTTCTAGATAGGGGAAACTGTGGCCCTCTATAAGTGGAGACTACCATTTCCATAATCTGCAAGCGTTGACTGTTTGGGTTGAAATTGGCACATCTGGAAGGGCAACCTATCACTCCAAATGTGCCAAGGAAAACTGCTTGCTTATCCCCATGCGGGTGAAGAAAGAAAATTGTTCCTTCAACTTGTAGAAAGGAGCATGTATCCAAGATAGATAGATTGCAAAGTTTTGAATATCATCTGTCAAACTAACTGCCTTAAAACTAACCCCCTAAATGGGAAGTGCACTGTTGACATTTGTCTGAAGTGGTGTAGGGTTTCCTCTCCTGCCTAAGCAGGGGGTTGGACTAGAAGACCTCCAAGGTCCCTTCCAACTCTTGTTATTCTAAATATATGACTGGGCAGCTTAATACCAAGGAACCAACTTTACACCAAAAAATCCTGTTAGAACTTTGTCCCAGTTAAAGCCTTCATGGAGCAGCTGATGGGAAGATGCCCTAGCCATAAATTAGATGAACTAATTAGATAGATCAACTATGGCATTTGCTTTGCTTTCCTCAGACAGCCAACCTACATATTGGAGATATTTCTACATATTGGGGATATGAACATGGAAAGAGGGATGCTTCCCAATTCCCTAGGCAGAGCAAAGAAAAACAACAAACCAAGCAATTTCCAGCCAGATTCCAGCAAAATATTTTTTTTCCCTCAGCTGCACTTGGTAACTAAAAGAGACTAAAAGTCTCTGTGGAACTCCAGAACAAAACTCCAAATAAAACTGTTAAGCGAACTACGGTCGTAACAATTACTGCATGGTTCTTTTTCTAGATTTCCAAGTAATTCATCTTTTTAGAAAGTGAGTGATGGGCTTTTTAAATTTCGCTCTTGACCCCAAAAGAATTTTTAAAAACAGTTCTCAGGCTCCCAATAAATGAACAAGGCAGTAGAACCTCAACATTCTGCTCAAGGCGCCAATTTTGAAATTGCAGGATGTTTCCCAATTGGGTAGTTTTAGTAGAGAGCAGCCTTCAAATTTGTTCTGGTCCCACCTGCAACCCAAAGCATTTAACCTGTAGGTTTCTGCTCCAGGAGCCTGCTGATCATCTCTTTCGATTCTAATTTCTTTTTTTTTTCTTTCTTTTTTTAAAAAACAAGTTTTATTGGTTTTTTAATGGGTAAAAGGGAATTGGAATTAATTTCAAATTATAATTTTACAAAAGAAGAAAAACTGAGTTACAGAGGTGATACACTCTGAGATATAGTAAGAAAAGTTTGAAACATATAGGCATCTGCACAGTACAATTAAGATATTATGCTTATAAATCAGCAACCTTTCATTTAAGAAAAAAAAATAGCAACCTTTTGAGGTGAATTGGAGTGAGGGAGTAACTGGCCCAAAGTCACCCATCAGGTTATTTACGCTATTGTAGATTTTATATGGTTATAAAATAATTTTGAATTTCATTTGGCAGCAAATTATCACTAGTACAGTTCTTTCCACACTAATCTAATTAATCTAATCTACCCAAAATAAGTTTTCCACGAGGATGCAGCATTCTACATGGGCTGCATCATCTGAGCTAACCTACATGTTATGTTACAGATGGTGACTGTGAAGTTAACAGAATGTCAGTACAATGAAATTTGTACTGTCCCAAAAATGCATGGTGGGGAACCTCCTTATCACAATTTTTGAGACCACTTTTTAAAAAAAGGCTTCTGGAGCAATGCTATATTATGCCCTTAAGTTTTCAGAGGGTATGCAAAATAGGTAATCTCTCTAGATCCCAGGTAAACATAACACAGTATCTTGTCGGGATTCATTTCATGTCCAAATACTCAAGAAACTACATTGTCTTTTATGATTCAGATGATACAGAGAAATAGATATGGCCATCAACAAGCTACTGATGACATGTAGGCTCCTAATCAATATGCCAATAACTACTTATACTGTAGATGTTAAAAAGAACCAAAGATAGGTTGGAGTCTTGATGAATTTTATAACTTAATTGCCACACAGCTGAGCATTAGTCATTTTAAGAATCACTGAGCAGGCAAGAGTTGTCTGAACCAACAAAGAATACAACACTGTACCAAAAATATTGAGAAATTAGGAAAATTACTCTTTCCCAAAACAATTTATCATGGCAACTAAGATTTACTCAATCCCATACCGTACCTAGCCTATCCAAATTAAAATAGTCGCCAATACTTATTTTTTTCCCCAAGAATGTATAAAGCTGCCTACTATTAGCATGATTTGAATTCTTCATAAGCGACATATATTAGCAACTGACTAAGAAAAAGATATTAATGATTCCAGGAACTGATACAATTTGTTGAAACACAGGCATATTTCTGCATGATGTAACATTCCGAATATCACTGATAACTCATTAAGGACCCTTAAGACATCTCCCTCAGATTCACAGAATATTGATAAATTTGTTCATCACCATTAAACATAGTACAGTTGAGATTTTATTATCTTGTTCGCCAGATAGCTCTAAACGTTGAGAAACAGGCAGTAGAGGTGAATAGAAAGATATGATCGGCCATTCAATTCAAAATGAGTGAACCCTTGCAATTTGAATGGACTCTTATATCGATTGCAGATTCCAATTCTTTTATCCAACAGCATTAAAAAGCATAACCTACCTGGATACTTTGGGGTAAGTTTATTAATGTTGCTCTACAATGCTGGATATATCCTTGGGATTCTTCTTGAGCTTTTAAGTGATCCGCCCATGCAAATGACTGAGAAGAAGTGACTAGAAGACGAGTTTTAATACTCCAGTCTGCAGGAAATTCAAAACTTGGTGAAGAAACAACTTCAGTATCGGAAATGGCCAAACAAGAGTCCTTTAAAAAAACCGAACAAATTATAAGTAAGCAATGCAATAAAATGCCATCGGTGTACAAAGAAGCACATCCTACTTTTACAAACATTAAGCATTATCATTTTAGTTCTGGATTTAGATTAGGCATGGATGATATTGATCTATAAATCTAGATCTAACTGCATAAGAAAAAAAAATCTGAAGTTTATAAAAGAAACACACTTCAGTGCTGTGGTTAGTGTACAGTATTCCTTTAAAGAAAAATGGACGTCTGAGGAGTTCTTAGTGCTCTCCGAGCTTGGTTATTAAGATATCTTTAAAAAGTAAGTTTTGTGTCTGACTGTAAGAAAACCTGCATGGTTGCAAGAGGTGTTTATATGAAAGGTGACTGGGTACAGTCTGCATGCAGAGCAGCACATGGGGGATATGCAAGCACCAAGAGTAAACCCTGCACTTTCAAATTTTAAGTGTCTTCGTATTTAGAAATTCTGAAATTAAAATGATACTAACTTTGATCAATGTTTCAGCAGTTGCTATTTCAGAGAGCTCTTCCTTCCATGTGGAGCCATCTTTGTCATGACTTTTTAAAAACTAAAAGAAAAAGAATGAATGAATAAATAAATAAATAATAAATAAATATTTTATTTCTATACCGGCCTTCTCCCTGTTGGGACTCAGGGCGGTGTACAAGTCCGATAAAAAACATATAACATAGAAACATACAGTTAAAAACCCCCTTAAAATACTATATATAATTGACTAAGCTAAAAACTCTTAGTACGATACTATTGTTGTAAGTTGCTTAAGTACCCTTATGCTGAGATGGGCAGCAAATTAATAATAATAATACGGTGATGAGATCTAAGAATTTTTTTTGGGAGGGGGGTTCCCATCCCTTCTCAAAGCTGTTTTAAGAAAGTACCAAGAAGGGAGCACATGGAAGAAAGATCTGAGTTTTGGAACCCTTTAATATCTGAAGGATCTCTTCTATAGGTTGTCTTTTTCAACTTGCTCTTATTGATTCGTTACTACTACTACTACTACTTCTTCTCCTTCTCCTCCTCCTTCTCTTTCTCCTTCTTCTCCTTCTTCTTCTTCTTCTTTTAAAAAAAAGGGAAATTAGGAAGCCTTTGTCCTCCAAAAAGAAGATGTGTCCTGATGCATTTTAATTGTTTTCTGGCGTTATGCTCTTCTAATAAGGCATTTCCAGTTGATTTATAACTCCCATTTCCTCCAAATGTTAAAAACCCTACGAGATGCAGCTCAAATGTCAAACTTTATGGCAGTTTTGCATCCCTTCCCTCTGCAGAAAACACCTCTCCAGCAACTTTTTCTGCCCCACTGCTTCCCTACCCCAGTGGGGTTACCAGACCCATGGAATTGCTAGCTGTGGAGTAATTAAACGGAAACCGATATAATGGGAAACACATTGGCAAAGCCAGCTGGATGGTCTCTTTGTGAGCTTCCCTTCATTTATTCGAGAAGAATTTTTTTTGGTCTTGTTTCAGAGCTAATTGTAGATTTGCCACACGCAAATTAATTAAGAAGCTAAATTAATTGGAAGAACAAAGGAAGTTTGTCTGGGGTTGGATCAAGGCCATATTTTCCTGCTTAAAACTGCCTTTGCTGGACATTCTCTGGACTCTAAGCCACGTCATTAGTTTATTTTAACATGTTTAGACCATACAATAGTTGAGATCCTGGTTAATTTAACCACAATATTCCCATTTTAGATCACTTTAACTAAATCAGAGTTTTCCGTATTATCCAAGCCCAGAACAGGAAGTCAATCAACAGATGGGTTGTTTCCAACCATCCATAATAAACCTCTATTAAAGCCAACGATACAAAGCGATATGCAGACTTTTAAGTTGTCCAAGACTCTTAATCATATTTAAAGTTTGGTGTTTCTTTTTATCTGTTTGACCAGGATGCCAAATTATTATTTCCCAATAATAGATAACAGAGTGAGCTTTCCTTTTATCTTTTCGGAATTGAGGGGAAGTAACTATTTCTTCTGTCCTAAACATCGAAATAATTTGATACCAACCCTTGTCAGTTCATAATTGCCATCCATCAGGCATTTGACTTGAAGCTGTGTACTTCATGATTGATATATCTGTGCATGGTTGATATAAATGGTTGATTCTTCTCCAGTTTCCTTTATTATCCTTTATTTTTTTGGATGACATCTCATTTGTTGAAGAATTTTGGAAGAACTCAAAACTGGCCCAAACTTTTGAAGGGGGACTTCAATGCCATTGAATCGGCTTAAATCTCTTCCAGAGATTCTGTCCTGTTGATGGATCCCACAGAACGGATGATGAAAGCTCCACTCAATCTTCCCAACGAGAGAATGTAGGACTTTCCTGTTTGATTCCGGACCTGAAGAGATTTTCTTCCTCTTAGCTTTAATCTACCACTCTCAAAGCAACAGGAAAATTCCCCTCTAACAAATTGCAGTGCTTTGAAATGCTATCTTGACCCATCTATTGATGTCCAGCATCCAAACAGAGTCCCTGCAGTCAATTCTTGAATGCAAGAATAGGTGAAGAGGTGATTCTCCTCTTACGCATCAAAATAAAAGATTTAGAGAATGGGGTGGGGTGGGTCTGCCTAGCATTGACCCACAAAAGTTTGGAACCTGTGTGAAATCCTTATTTTCGAGAAGATGAAGAGAGTTCATTTTGAATCTATAAGTGCCAAGGCACGTTGTTTCTAACCTTTTGTAATGCGTTTCAAAAGGGAATTCTCTGCCATCCAAATTGAGTCATAACTGGCTGAAATAAGTTTCACAAACAATTAATTGGGAGAGGTTCCTGTACACCAGAGTTTCATACCAACCTTAGCCATTTGAAGATGTTCAATTCCCAGAATATCCCAGCCACCTATTTGCTGTTCCCATAGTTTTGCACTGTTATTTAAAATCTAGAGACACAATATTCTGGGTATGTTTAGTTTAAGGAAAAGAAGGACTAGGGGAGACATGATAGCAGTGTCCCAATATCTCAGGGGCTGCCCCAAAGATGAGAGAGTCAAGCTGTTCTCCAAAGCACCTGAAGGCAGGACAAGAAGCAATGGGTGGAAACTGATCAAGGAGAGAAGCAACTTAGAACTAAG
>JANHFK010002188.1:119601-129658 GCA_036250565.1 Sibynophis collaris | reverse complement strand
ATAGATAGATAGATAGATAGATAGATAGATAGATAGATAGATAGATAGATAGATAGATAGATAGATGATGGATGGATGGATGTTTGGTGCTGGCGTTTTTTTATAAACAAAACACGACTCCTGGGAATTGTGGTTGAAGCTGGATACTTAGGCAGCTCAAGTTCCCCTCTGGAAATGTAATTCTAAGAAGGGTCAATGACTATTTAACCAGTTTAAGTCATAATACAGATAAAGCCTTTAAAACACTTGGCGGATTGCCACAATTATAACCCTTCGGCTTTATGCATCAACTCTGCCTTCTCACTACAGGAGGTTTTCTTCATCAGAGAAGCAGCCCTGCAGCTACTGTTTAAAAACTCCTTAGCAAAACAATGGCCTCTTTAAAAGCTTTTCAAGCTACGGTGACCCAGTGGTGAGAATGTAGTATTACAGCAGGCTAATTCTGCCAACTGCCAGCAGTTTGATGGTTACCTCAGCTTTCCATCCTTCTGAGATTGGTAAAATGAGGACCCAGATTGTTGGGGCCAATATGCTGAGTATGTAAACCGCTTAGAGAGGGCTGTGAAGCACTCTAAAGTGACATATAAGTCAAAGTGCTATTGCTATTGCTATTTTCATCATGTCATTTCCATTTCCATCTAGACTTCACTGCCTTTAACAGTTGTTTATGATGGAGCTCGGAAAGACCCTGGTCATTGCAATTCTTTCATTTATGTATTTTTTCCCTAGCATTAATCCATGTATTTTACTTTCATAGAGATATAGGATTCAGTTCTGGATATATTTACCAATCTTGTCCTTCCAGCTCTTCCATGTACACACTTCACAAACTAGACAGATACAGCTGAAAAAGGCAGCCCAGACGGTAATCCTATTATTGTCCCAGGGGCATAATTGAGCTTAAATTGTAGGCCAAGTATCCAGATGTTGATGCAAATTTGGAAACAAATTGGAATATAGCAGCAGTTCCAGCCTTATCCTCTTGTCTTTGTTTCTTTCTTTTCCAGGTTCATGACGCAGCTTGAAAAAGGTTGGACTGCTTCAATGAACTGTGAAGAGTGGTAGATTTCTGCAGATTAGGCTATGCTTTTGTCTAACCTTTTCAAAACAAGTGCATCCCTCGGATAAATGTGGCTTTGATACATGTAAAAGCCTGCTTTTAAAAATATCTTGTTTTAAAAAAATTAAAAGCTATGGATACAGGTAGGATACAGGTATGACCACGATTGAACCCAAAATTTATGTTACTAAGTGAGACATTTGTTAAGTGAGTTTGCCCCATTTTACGACCTTTCTTGCCACCATTGTTAAGTGAATCACTGCAGTTGTTAAGTTAGTAATATGGTTGTTCAGTGAATCTGGCTTTCCCCCATTGACATTGCTTGACAGAAGGTCGCAAAAGGTGGTCATATGACCCCAGGACACTGTAACCCTCATAAATATGAGTTATTTGGCAAGCATCTGAATTTTGATCACATGGGAATGCTGCAATGGTTGTTAAGTGTGAAAAAATGTCGCTTTTTTCAATGGTGATGTAACTTCAAATGGTCACTAAACAAACTGTTGTAAGTTGAGAACTACCTGGATTTACTTTCAGCCTTACAGTTATCTCTTCTGATAACTGTATCTGATTCTTCTTTGGAACAATTCCCCTGAAATTGTAACCTCATGGAAGAAATCTCTGTCTTATTACTAGTGGATAATAACAACTCCACTGCACAATATTTTTAATGTCTTTATTTATATCCTGCTTTTATTAATTTTATAAATAATTCAAGGTGGCAAACATACTTAATATTCCTTTCTCCTCCTATTTTCCCCACCACAACAGTTCTGTGAGGTACATTGGGTTGAGAGAGTGTAACCCAAAGTCACCCAGCTGGGCTTTGTGCCTAAGACAGGACTAGAACTCACAGTCTCTTGGTTTTTAGGCCAGGTAACTATTAGACCAAACTGGCTAATAATACTGCTAATATTATTGTTGACGTTGTTAAGTTTGCTTACAAAAAAACCCCTTGACATTCTTGCGACAGAAAACATACTTCATTCAAACCACGCTTTGCTTTGTGTTAATATCAAGCAAAAAATTGCATTGCCTACATCTAATAAGAACAATGTTTTTATATTTGCATTATATTCTCACATCATCTTCCTTGGCAATATTGATTCATAAATTATCAGAACACCCGATGAGCAGAAACTCAGCAGAGTTATTTGAAACCGGCAATTCTAACACCTAAATTACCTTGATAAATCAGTTTCAAAAAAGTGAGCATGTACTACCAGATTATCACTTTAATGCAAGTGAATCTTAGCAGGAGCTGATGAGTATAACACTGTCTTAGTAGATATATGTCTTAAATAGAATTAACGTGGTAATTGGTGTTCTATTTGATGCTAAGCACATTTACAGAGATAAACACATATATAAATACATTACCTCTGCCTTGAGAAGGATCTATCAATATATTTTGGGCAAGGCTCATCAAAACGCAACCAACATTGGATTCAGAAGGAAACTGTGGCAGAGTTTGCTAACTACATTTGTTAATATTTAACATGCCACAAATTCATTCTGTTTTGTTGCAACAGATTTGTATGGCTCTCTCAATATAAATTGATTTCATTGTTATTGTTGTTATTTCTGTTATCTCTGATTTATCATGATTGTGGTGTTATGACAAGTATATTGCCTACAAAAACAATTAAGAGCCATGGTGGTGCAGTGGTTAAAATGCAGTATTGCAGACTGACTCTACTCAATGCCAGGAGTTCAAATCCTTCTTTCGTGACTGAAGGTTGACTCAGCCTTCCATCTTTCCGACGTCACCAAATGAGGATCCAGATTGTTGGTGGCAGTATGCTGACTCGGTAAACCACTTAGAGAGGGCTGTAAAAGCACTATGAAGCGGTATATACGGTATATCACAGAAAATGAATACACCCCCTCACATTTTGTAAATATTTAAGTATATCTTTTCATGTGACAACACTGAAGAAATGGCATTTGGCTACAATGTAAAGTAGTGAGCATACAGCTTGTATAACAGTGTAAATGTGCTGTTCCCTCAAAATAATGCACAGCCATTAATGTCTAAACTGCTGGAAACAAAAGTGACTACACCCCTAAGTGTTAATTGAGGACTGCTTTTCTGTTCTCTTTTTGGGGGAGGAAGGGAAATTTTTATGTCAGCCTGGATTCCTGGCATGAATAACACCATGCAAATTTCTAGGCAACATTCTTTCTAGGACTGAGAAAGCGCGATTGGCTCAAAATCACCCAGCTGGCACATCTAGTGCTCAGATATACCAACTACTAATCCAGAATATTAACCATTGGGCCAAACAGGTTCTTGAATACAATTCTAACCATAAGTTCTAAATATGGAAAACTAATTCATAAAGACTATTCAAAGTCAATAAATAATTGTCTCTTAAGTTTTAGCCTCTGGTTTTCTTAACCATTCTGCTCTCTCCAAATAATTTCATATTCTATTCAAGTCTCTGGTTCTATTTCAGAAGAAAAAGCCAATCCCTGTGATGTTCTATTACAGCATAGCCACTCAAAATAGTATATCTGACTCTTCTTACATTCATAATATGAACATATAAATTAGGATACAGTACTGTTGTTCAGTCTCTCACACACACACATTTCTGCTTTTATAGCCCTCAAATTTCTACTGAGTACAGATATGATACTTGCAGAGTTAACAGTGAAACAGAATACTTTAATAATGTGTACAATTATCAAATTTACTGAATGAAAACTGTTTTAAGTACAAGTTAGAAGGTAGTTATATTGACAACTATACCAATATTATTCAAATTTTGTAGTAGACAAATGCTAGGATTCTGTAAAATTTTGGTGAACAATATTGAGATATGTTATTTAGGCTTATTAAAGAAACACAGTAATATTCTGAGTAGCAGATAAAAATTGTATACTATTATACAATTCTATACAGAAACTGCTAGTAAAGTCAGGACATAGATTGTCAATTTCATTTTATGGTTAAAAGAATTATGGTTACTCTGCTGTTAAAATAATCTTCTGTTTTGTTAATTCAAGCTAGTAGAGGGCTGTCAAACTCCCAGGCCGCAGGCTGGATGCATCACATGCTGGCCACGTCCATGCCTGGTTTAGCGAAGGGGGAAATAGTCCCGATACATCATATGACGACGCTGTAATGATGTGAGTTTGACACCCCTGAGCTAGTAGATCCTATGTGAAATTCTATTCCTTCATTTATTTATTCCAACTTTTAAACTTTGAGTTTTGCTTATCAGAACCAAGGTTTACAAGTTAACAAGAATTAAAATCATCCAGTAAAATTCTTATAACTAAACTGTACAATAAAAGGCAGTGGTTAAAATATATGTTACTAAAATAAACAGTAAAAATAGAGAATAAAGTAAAAAATAAATAATTATCACATTAATTTTTTTTGAGGGGGGGATCCTAAAGATTTTTTTTAGCTTAGTTTGTGAAATCATTTTTTTGTTACTTCCTGCTAATTATCCTCTTAATTACCTATAATGTTTATATGGCATCTGCTGCTTGACCATAAATAAATACATACACATTGATTAAAAAGAGCATAAAGCATTTTGCTTAAAACAGTGAAACCTATGCTAGGTATGTCACTTTATGGATGGAAATAGGGGACTACTCTCTGATAGCTGGTTACTCTAAGTCTTCATGGAACAAAAAATAAAGGTAGAGGTTTCCCGGGTCCAGTTGTGTCTGACTCTAGGATGCAGTGCTCATCTCTGTTTCTTAGTTGAAGGAGCTAGCATTGTCTGAAGGAATTTTCCATGATCATGTGGCCAGCATGAGTATACACCAAGGTGCATGGAACGTTGTTACCTTCCTTCTGAAATGGTACCTATTTATCTACTTGCATTTGCATGCTTTTGAACTTCTAGTTGGCCAGGAGCTTACCCTGTCACACAGTGCTTGGGTATCAAACTCAGGCTGTCAGCTTCCCAACTGACAAGCTCAACATCTTTAACTGCTGAGTCATTGAGTCCCATGTGTGGAAAAAGTTATGTCTAAAATAGAAGGTACAGAGTGATATGTTCTGGAACAGTGATCCAAGCCATTAAATGCCTTGTAGGGTGATACTTTGTTTTTAATTTTATTTTGGTTTGTTTTTGCATTCATGTTAGTGTTGAAGTAATGGCTGACTGTCTGAAGTAACTCTACAGTTTTCTTGGTAAGTTTTTCAGAAGTGCTTTGTCATTTCCTTCTTCCTATGGCTGAAACAGAGAGATTGGCCCAAAGTCACCCAGACAGTTTCATGCCAAAAATGGGATTAGAACTAATGTTCTCCCAGATTTTAGCCTGGTCCCTTTAACTACTATTTCAAACTAGCTCATTTATAAAGTAATACCAGCACTTTAAATTAGGTATGGAAACTGACAATTAGCAAATACTTCATAAAACTGGTGGAATAAGACCTTAATGCCAAATGACAGTTAATGCCTTAGTAAGAGTTTTGCTTTGTTATTTAAGTTTCTGGGCTGTCTATAAAAATAGTCCACATATAACATACCATATAACTCCGCAAATTTATAATAGCACAATGTATTACAATAACATGTCTTTCAAAATATAATTGTTGTTGTCCAGAGGAGGAACAAATAACAATGCCAGTTAAAAAAAATTGCAAGAGAATAGCAATCCATATGTATCGCGTAGCATTATTTCAATAGCAATTCTGAGATAATAAAAGACAAGGCATTAGCAAATAGATTTTCAACCAGAAATCTCAGTATTGTTCCAGTGTTATTTTTTTAATATAAATTTACTGGATTTATTGTCTATTACAGCTTATCTTGGTCCAACATTTTGAAGGGAATAATAGAAAATTCAGAGGAGCATTAAAGGACAGGCTGCACTGCTCTTAATACCTTACTATGCATAAAAATCAGGCAAAAGTGGCAAGATGAATCGCCAATAGCATAATCTCCTATGATATGCAATGGTATACCAATGCTACCTGCAGGACTGCTGTTTCCATTCTACCACAATTCTTGGAAGATTTGAGAATTATAATTGATACAATTATTCCCAGGTTTGTGGGTATATTTAATTACAATCCTTAATCACTGATCAAGTTGAGATAAAGTAAGAGATAAAATAATATACTATAGATGATTGGATTTATGTTAACAATAAAGACGGTGCATTAGTATGTGATTACGTACAATGAAGATTAATACAATTCATGATACTGTACTTAATTGAACTATGGTTTATATTGACATATTATATAGCAGTGTTGGTGAACCTTTTCAGCACTGCATGCCAAAATGGGAGCATGCATGTGTGAGCGCCGAAAAATGGGAGAGCAGCTCCCTGGTGCACATGCATGTGTGGGGAAGCTGAGCTTCCAGTTTTCGGTGCGTGCATGTCACTGGACACCTGCTCTTACAGTTTCTGGTGCACATGCATACTCCACAACCCAGAAGAGCAATGGGTGACAGCTCACGTGCCCAGAGAGATGGCTCTGCATGCCACTTCCAGCACACGTACCATAGGTTCGCCATCATAGTTATATACTATTAGATTAATACTGTATCAGACCAAAAGTCCTTTTGTTCTCACATCCAGCCAATCAGATGTCACAAAGACACCAAAGACAGTATCATTGTTGCTTCCTGTTGGTTTTTACCATTATGGAGCCTCTGAACCTAAAGGTTGTATATAAAGAGCTTCTAAATCCATATATTTGTATAAAAATGAATGTATTTGTTATGTATTAGGTACAGTACATTTAAATATCTATTTAAACATATTTTTTAAAAATCACATATTGCTATCTATAAAGGAATTGTTCTAAAATGAGTTTCTTTTTCTATATATTTTGCAGTTCTTCAGTATTATTTTTGGTAAGTAATGATAGTATTCCAGTATGCTCATATCAAATATTTGTTATAAATATATCAAGATACTGACAACTCTGTTTTTTAAATTTATCCTAATGATCACTAGCACCTAAAGTAACTTCACTGTGTCTAACACTTTAATTCAATCTATCCATTATGACCACCAGATACTTTCAATGACATTATTACCAAGTCAATTCAGCATGCATATAAAATTAGAATTTTTCCTGCAATCTGCATCAACTACATTACACTGAACTACTTCTAATGTTAATATATATTTCTTTGCTTGAGATTTTATTATTATTTATTTATTAGATTTTTATCCTGTCTTTGTTATTTTTATAAGTAACTCAAGGCTATGAATATACTTCATTTTTATTTACCAGCCTCTTCCCCCCAAATAATTCGGTGTTATCAGTAAATCTAATCAGCTTCTCTGTAAACCTCACTTATATTCACATAAACCTTAAGAAATAATAGATGTTTTGAAACTTCTGTAAATCAGCTTCCTTAACTATCCCCAAAACTATTTTTTCCATATTAAATATAATGATATGTTTTGCATCTTTTATTTGTAAATCAGAAAGCCTTGAATGTTGTAACTTTCCTCGCAGGAAAACCATTTCAACACCATAATGAATTTGGGCAAGTTGTTATGTATTGTTTCATGCTCTGAAATATCAATTTTAAGATTTTAAAAATTATATTATCATACTATAATACTTATGATCCATTTCACAACAACCTTTATCACTGAATCTGCTTTTCTCAAAACTACTGAATATTGGGCAGTTTTCAGGGAGCTATTTGCTAGGAATTCAAGATATCTCTCTCCTGTTTAGCTAGAATCAATTCCAGTTCATGGAATTTGTTTGTTTATATGTAAGTGAGGAATACGTTTGACTAAAAAGAATGTCTAGTGTTTGGTTTGGTTTATATCATTTGAAATAATTTGTATCAGCTGTAAAACCTGGCCAGTTCATATGAAAGCAGAGTATAATAACAAGCAAAATTGGTTGAGATAGTCCTTGATTTACAATCATTAATTTAGCAACTGTTTGAAATTACAGTGGCACTGAAAAAAGCTGACTTAAAACTGGTCCTTGTATCCATGACTATCACAACATCACAATGGTCATGTGGATCAAAATTTGAGCACTTGACAGCCAGCATGTTTAGGATGGTTGCAGCAACCTGGGGTCATAGGATTATCATTTGTGAAGATCCTACCTTCCCAGCCAGCTTCTGAGAAGCAAATTCAATGGGGGAAGCTGAATCAATTAATGATCGTGTGATTCACTTAACAATTGCAGTGATTTACTTAACAACCATGGCAAAAAGGTAGATATTAAGAGATATAAATTAGATATGATTCACTTAACTGCCTTGCTTAATAACAGAAATTCTGGTTCTAATTGTGGTTATAAGTCAAGGACTAGCTGCAATAAAGGTATTCTTTTAAGATATTCTTTTTAAATTATCTCTAATTTAAAGATAATTTAAATTACTTGAAAAAGTAAATGCATATAGTTAGATATAAGATAGCCTACTATTTAATCATTGCTAAAGGATTTTCTTGTCTGTTTACATCTTCAGCAAAAATATCTTCTATCCTTCCAGTACCATGCATCAACCATAATTACTACAAAGGTACTACTTTGAAATCATTTTAAGAATTATGCTATGCTATTATAGTCTTCTATTTTAATTATGCTTTTTTTTAACCTGTTCCTTTTGTTTTTTCATATCAATTTTACATAAAATAACAAGTGATTATACTATTAATATTTAACTATGAATAATAAATGAGTCATAACTCTAGATCTGTTATTTTAAAAAAGCCCTCTTATTTGCATAAAGATTTTTTTAAAAGCTACAGAGCAATTAAGACAGCAATAGATACTGTAGAATTACTGTATATATGCATATGTATTGATACATATATTTCCATTGTACAATAGAAAAAGAACATCTCTAACCAAATCATGCAATCCCCAAATCCTACAATCTTCAAACTTTCTTGTCCTACCTGACTGAGTAGAAATGCTGGCTTTAAAATTCATATTAAGAAAATATGGTACAACATACTTTAATGGAAAAATCTGATACATTTTTGATAATTAATGTGCATTAGGAGGGTTAATTATTGGATATGAGCCATGTTAACTTATATGTTCACTTACCCATTATAGTTAAGGCTGTAGCTTTGGTTAGCTCTTCTTTCATTGAATCTATTACTTCAAAATTGTCACCATCCAAGTTGCATCGATTTATAGTTCCATTGCCTGAACTGATCCAATAAAGTTTATTCTCTGAATAATCTATGCACAGACCTGAAACACATTTTCAGATACAGGAATCATATTTGCAGAAATGTCAACGTATGAACTCTATTTTTTCCTTTTCATATTTGCTTACCCAACAGCAAAATGCATTTATGGATTCTAAATTATTTTTAAAAATAGTACCCCAGTTTTTAGATTTGTTTTATTTTCAACACAATATCCTGTAGTAAAAAATAGGTTGGCAGCTCTGAAAGAAAACTTTGGAAATTGCTCATTCAACAACAAAAGGGAGAAAACTGCAAGGTTTATGTATGAAATGTTATGATTGCTTTAAAATGAAAAAGGACAGATCTTAAAATTTGACCCATTTCTCGAATACTATGTCCCCGCACAATTTTATTTTATTTTTTAAATGTAAGGATTATATGACTGACTTCTATCTAGCTTAACTGTTTGAAACTGCATGTGGTATATTTGTTCTAGCAAAAACACTTTGATAGACCTTCTGTCCCTGGTTTTCATTAAGGTGACAAATGGTGTTATTGATATAAAGAGTTACAGGAATGGACATAATATTTCTTTAGCTTCATAACGTGTAATGCCAGAAGACAACATTATGTTTTCCGAGATCAAAAGTTTGGTGCTACAGACCCAGGCATGTATTTACATAATTTATCTTTTTACCTGAAACTACAGCTGAATGTTTAATACAGCACATATTACAATTACAAGTAACTTTTAACCAATATTTTTTTAATGTTTTATTGAAGTTTTTAGATTTATTTTGAAAAGAAACCAAATAAAAATCTGAACCTCAGTATCAAACAAAATCACTTGGGTTATTTTGCATTTTATTATTTTACCTATGTATCTCT
>JANHFK010002188.1:96521-110695 GCA_036250565.1 Sibynophis collaris | reverse complement strand
AGTTGAATTTATGCGATGTTTCGGCAAATTCACATTTGCCATCATCAGGCTGGCTTTTTGTTTCTGAGAGGGAGAAATATATATATATATATATATATATATATGCTGCTCATGGTTATTTTCAGGTATGGACCATGTAATATTGTAATAATATTACACGGGCCATATCCGAAAATAACCATGAGCAGCGTACATATAACCGTCCCTTTTTTAGATTTTCCCTTTATTTTTTCCAATAAGATATGGTCCATGTAATATTCCAGTGTGGTAATGCTGGATGTGCCAGGTTTTTTGACTGCACAAAAATGAAAGAAAGCGGCTGAGGTCTGGAAATCAACCTCACTGTGTTTAAAGAGATGCGGAAGTTATTTATTAATATCTGTATTTATATATTTAAATGTCTGGTACATTTAAATATATAAATACTCTTAGTTAAAATATTATACAAGTATAACATTTCTGTTTTTTATTTATATAAAGTGATTGAAAATTCATGGAGAAAAGATACTTCTGTGGTTTATAAGAGTTGAAAATGACCCCTTGACACATAATATTGATAGACTGCCAAAATAATATTCAAGAAATTATTTTCACTTGGGCCACTTTATGTAATACTTGGACACTTTCACACGAGAACTATTCACCAATTTGAAAGAAGTCTGGACTTCGGGTGTTCCCCAGCATTGGCTGACTTTGAGAAATAAGCCACTTCATTATATAGTTTAGTTGTATCATCATTGTCTGATATTTTCCCATTTACAAATTTCCCTGTTTTGGGAAGATAACTTCTGTGAATCACACTATTTATATTCATAGTGAAAAGGGGGGGAAACCAAAGATAATAAATCTTCACAAGCTAAATACAAAAAAGCAATCCATTCATTAACATGAAGCAAGAGTTTACCATCAAGATTATCAGTAAATGGCACCTCAGAGGCTCTGTGTCCTGTCTTTTAAGCAATTGTTAGAAAAATAAACTGTACAAAACTTACCAAAACATGCCCTTTTATCTTCAGCCAGTTTCATTAAATGAGGACATGCACAAGCAGCACTCCTGTTATGATTTATCAGGCACATATGGGAGCAAGGACCTCTGCCACTGTTAGCAGCACAAGGATTAGGAGCTAGAATTAAAAATATAATACCAAGGTTGGTTTATAATACTAATTTGCTTATATTCATATATTGTATTATTTCTTATTTTGCAGGTTTTTTTATTAATTGACTGATCATAAAAACGTAATTGGAGAGGGGAAAAGAGAGAACAAAGGTATATAACCTGAAGAGAAGTGACATTTATTAGCATTCAATTATTATTATCCATCACTGAAGCAATAGGCGTGAGCTTAAATGGACTCCAGAGGATGGGTCAGACACGACTTTGCAACTAACAACAAAATTATTATCCAATGATCATTCCAAATGAAGAGATGCTGAGTTGGATCTTGCCCATGGAAACATATAAATCCTTGCTCTTTAACATAAAATGATAGATATTTCTGCTTCTTTTGCAGGCTGGAAAAGAATTTCTAAGGGAGGAAAGCAAGAAACAACATTTGCTTTACCATAAAAGAAGCTCATAGATATGTATATTTTCAATTTTATTTTTGTTTTAAAGGGTGGTGAGCCCTTGCATGCTCTTGGCAGCATGAAGGCTTTCTTAAATTTTCTTCTTCAGAGGACTTAAGTATTCTGTTCTTGATGTATTACTGGGTTCTTTGAGCTATTAGTACATTCTCAGAAGAGAAAAAATTTCATTGGAAGCGTTTGAGTGGAATCTTTTCTATCGTACTCAATCCATACAGATGATCATCTAGCTGGTGAAGTCTGGTATTATGAGATCTGGTCAGCTGGATTTTTGAACTGAATTCCATTGGCAAAGAAAGAATACTTTTTTTTCTGTATCCAGGATTGTGCCTAAGTGTGTGTTCAGAAGTGGGTTGATGGATTTGGTAATGGCAGAGATGTTCTCAGTGGCTATTGACACCACTAAATGTTTTCTGTTTCTTCATGTATTCAACAAAGTTCTTCTAACTGGGCTTCTGATCAGGATTCAGGTCCAACCAGATGTTTCTGAAGGAGACAGGACAGCAATGCAGTTGAGATTGGCAGTCAGAAGAATTCTGGGTGGTGAAGTCTTTCCAGAAAAGAAATCATGAAATTGCCCATTTGTACGCTGAACAGCTACTTCTTATGAGTTGACTGCAGGAACTGAGGTTTTCGTGGTCAGATATGAATTGAATGTCGGGAAATTGAGAGATTTTGTTCAAGCTCACAACAATGCTCTTTTCTTTTCTTTTTCTCATTTCTTAGTCATTTTCAAACACTGCTTTTTAACTGTTATTCAGCTATTAGGAATATTTGGATTGCCATGTAATTAGTATTGGGTGAGTTTTCTTAAATTTTTAGCAAAAATAAAAAGATTTAAATACAAGTTTAAGGACTTTTTACATAACCTGTTTAATATCTAGCAATGAAAGCCCACTGCAGTTACTAAGATTAAAATAAATGTAATATGAGAAAGACTTATATTTAAGTCGGTCTGTATGTTACTGCTGACTTATAGCATAATGGAGGATATTTAAGCGCACATATCTATAATGTGTTATATGTTTTTATTGATTTATTTGTAGGCTTTCTAGTCTAATGATAGCAAACAGATTTTCATAAAAACCAATGAAAATAAATGCAGTTATAATGGAAATATATCATCAATTTGGTTGCTTGTGAAAAGATTTCTCTAAAAATAAACATTGATTTTTGTTATTGTTTTCAAAGTATTACAAAGCTGAGATGGAATTAACTAACAACTATTTATTATATTGATAAAAATCTAATATATTTGACACAGAAACTAATTGAATTTTAGTCCAGTAGATACACTGTATTTAACCACAGACATATACAGGTTATTACTAAGTGTAAGTGCAGGGTTAGATTCCTGAAAATGAAATATTAAGGTCAATACTTTTTCTTTTGCAGTTTAGAGCTTTATTTTTTTTAATTTTTAACCCATATTGCCATTCTATTTTTCTTTTTTTATAGCTGAAAAAACACAAACATGAAAGTTGCACAAAAAGGATTTCTGAAGCACACTGTTATTATTCGACATAGTGTCTACTTTCACAGTATTGAATATATACATATTAATGTGTAGAAGAGCAGATAAGATGAATAATCTTGAGTTATAATGAAGAAAAGTGTGATTTCTACACACTTGATGTCCCATGAATCTCAAAATACTTGGTTGCAGATAATGCTACTAATTCAGTGAAAACATTAAGGTATAACTTTGCAGTACTGCAACTATGCTATTTAAAGCAGCAGCAGGGTCAAAAAAGGAGAACGGTCTTTGTAATTTTCGCTATTAGAACCCTCCAAAGTCAGATAATATTTTTCAGCAATCCTAGATCCATCTCCCCATGAAGTGGTGATGGTGAGGGGAACAGCTGTTAGCAGTCAATCTGATTATAATACTTATTAAAAATAATAACCTCACAGAACAGTTCCAAAATAGGTGCAGTTTGTGATACTCAAACACAATATTTATTATTATCTTGAACCAAATTTAGTATCTAATTTTAAGTATCTCCTTAAAAACTAATGGCTAGTACTTCTTCCCAGAAGCATATATAAAAGGCAATTAATTTTATGCTTTGTTTAGAAATCTTAAAATGAACCACAGTGTTCAAAAACATCAATTTATTTGTATAAGTACCATATTCAGAAAAATATTTGATAAATGCAAAATGTCAGATTTCAGAGTTGCGTGTGCGCACACGCACACACACAGAGAAAAGTCTTTCACATACACATATACAAATATTCTCATTTAAATTTTCTACTTAACAATGAAGTTGAATAAGAATACAAAGGCTGCAATTAACATTTCTATAAAAAATATTACTTTACCTTGGGGCTGACGACTTGGATGATAAATTTGAAGATCAAAAGGCTGTGCACTGGTTTTTTGTATTACACTAACATTTTGGCCTGTCCATTTATTTGCTTTAGATAATGTGTTTGTCCTCCAATCTGTCCAATATACTTCACTCCCAAAAAGGGAGACAGCAAAAGGGTGAGAAAGATATTCATGACCTCGTATAATTTCAATCATGCCAGTCCCATCGTACAGTGCTGAATAAATAGCATCTGACCTAAAAAACAGTTGAAACACTCTCTTGAAATTATTACAGCTATGATCTATTTCTTGGGCAATTAAACAAAAAAGTAATTTTACATTGCTCCCCAAAGGTTGGCTTAAATGTATCAGTCTCACAATATACTAGAAAAATGATACGCAAATGTTTATTACCACTCAATTAATTTATTTTTAAGTTAGAAAACTCTATAGCCATTTTTTACATTTAAAATTTTTTAGATTGAATGTATTCAGTAAATATCTTGGCTTTTAACCATTGGGTTGTAGATCAGAATATTTTACCATGGATCAATGTTCTGTTTTACATATTTGGTTGAAAAAAATTCTAAATTCCCAAAGGTAGCCTTTATGTTGCCTTTCTTGATTTAAGGGCAGCCTTAGACCCAATTTGAACAGAGGAAACTATAATGGATATTACAATATCCATTGATCATCACTTTCTCAGACTGGCAAGTTTATTCATCAAAATATTACAGCGCAGATTAGAGACAATTGTAATGGTGATATAACCATCTCCCTGTCCTCAAAGGAGTTGATTAAGGTGATATTATTGCTCTTTTATTGTTCAACTTCTATATAAGTGACATTGTAGCCCTTTCTAAATTAAAATTTCATCGTCCAATATTTGCCCACCATACTGTTTTAAGTGAGCCCTCAAATATGTCTATCTCCGTCAGTGTCCTACTGTTCTGGGGAAATTCTTGAAAATTACTCAAACATTTACACTTTGGAATGCCCTTTAATCCTCCTGTAAAGTGAGAATTTAACAAAAGACTAATTGACCAGATTAAGTACATCAGATACCTAGGCATCCACTCACAATCCCCTATCCATTGGAATAGTCAACTGTTTCTCACAGACTTAAACTATCCTAGTCATTAGGGCAATAATTACATTCCTGCAGCAATAAAATTATATTAAGCAAAGGTTTTGGATTATTGCTATTTAATGCACAACTCGTGTTTATAAGGATGCCCCTATTTTAGAAGCTGTTCAGGATAACTTTCTGAAAGCCACACTTCATGTCCCTTGCTTAGTTTCAAACACCCTTGTTTAATTGGAACTTGGTTGCATTTGCATTTGGGGCCCAACTGTCAGATTTTGGCTGAAACTAATCTTTGAACTAAGCCTCTGGTTCACCTTATCCTACTGGATAGGTTTCCTTCTTCCCTGGGAAGGCAAATTATTTCTGACCTGGCAATATTGTCATTTGCCCGGATAAAACTTTAATCAAACATAGGATTTGGCATTGAGACATACAAAATGAGAGGGCTAAAATTATTCAGCCTGATTTGATTATGGTACAATTGCAGACTCTTCATGGACATTTCCTAGCCACCTTTATAACATCTTTCATGTTCTGCTTATTATGGCATTATAATGCAATATAACGTTATTCTCCAATATAATAATTGCATGTAATCCAATAATCCATGTACAGTTACACTGGCAATTGTACTATGGTATTAGTGGTGTCTGGCACACATACATTTAATTGTCATAAATTTCTGATCTTTCTGATCAACTAAGTATAATCTTCCTTCTGTAAGACAAATGTGGACAACTACTCTAAAGGCTGCCATTTTTCCAGCAACAGCTACAGCTAGCAGGAGATGATGGGTACTTTCTTCTCATTATTAATTCAGGTTCATTATTTTTTCTTTTTAAATTAAATTTTGCTCTTGTATTTATAGTCTGAGATCATAAAATGATTTCAACTTGAATTTGACTTAATATCCAAAGCCTGACCAAGCCTTTTTATCACTTAAATATTTCCCTCACAGTATAATTTTTTTTCTATTGAAAATCAGTTTATTATTTTTACTATTTAAATCCCATTGTACTGAATTGTCAGACACAAGATTCTTTGAATGGAATGGCTTTAATATTTTAAAGAAATAAAAACAGAAAACATAACCATTGTTTGTGCATTTAAATTGTTCCTTAATATCCACCACTTTCCATGACAATCAACAGATCTTGCTCCTTTTTTAAAATCAATATCATCCTTCTCATTCTTTAAGGAAATAAAATTTTGGATCAATCTTTTCCAGAATATCAAACATGGTTGTTCTGGTCATTTTATGTGGCTATATTTTCTAATACTTTCCCATATCGTCTTTCAGATTTATTTAAGTTCTACATAAACTATGCAAAAATGTTCATGTGTACTTCCCCAACCACATGCACTTTGGTTGTTCAAAGATTTGTAATACAATGATTTAAGAAGCTTATTTAAGTTCCTAACTTACATGTTCTTGTGGTAATTACAATTTTAGACATTAAAATAGGAACCAAATAATAGTTTATACCCATTGTAATGTATTCCAAAAATAATGATAAGAGACATATTCATATACTTTACCTAGCATCTGTCCAAACTATCCGTTTTTCAAAATGATCAACTGTAAGACCATTAGGCCATGCTCCACTATCCATGTCTTTATATATGATCTTTCTTCCTGCTCCACTCATAGAAGCAGATTCAATGCGAGGAAAATTAGCATCCCAGTCTGTCCAAAATAGAATTCTGAATGATACAAAAAGAAACATATGAACGGGAATAAATAAAATAATCAGTATTTTAGAAAAAAGCGTCATTAACACTAATCACTATAAGCCCAGATTTTTTCCACCAAGATAGTCATACTATATAAACATTTTGAAATAAGTAAGTGAATAAGTGAGTAAATAAATGATAGGATCTATATCCTGCCATTAGAAAAATTATGATTTTAATAATTTATTTCCATAATTTCAGGAACAGTGAAACTATCTTTACTTATATATATATTTACAAATATAACTTTACTTCATTTATTTTAAAAATAATTTTCAAAAAGTTAAAAAGCATTTTTAAATTGCAAGCATGAAGTTAATCTGAATGTAATTCAATTTGAAGAAAAACAGCACTATTATGGAGAGACTAACTGATTTTAGATTTAAATTTACAGGTTTTCTTATCTTCTAAGGATAGTATTAAATTGGTAGATTGTATTCCAACAATTCTTAAATATTTTGAGGGATTTTCTACAACTAGAATTTATTATCATAATTGATTCATGGAATGATCAGAGCATTTTTCAGAGATTATTCCTCTGCTCAACATAGAATTATACCCTCTTAGTAAGGAAATTTAGTTAAGCACCATAAACTAAATAATATAGGAGGGGAAAAAAATCCTCAATCTGAACATTTAACATTAACATTCCTGTGAGATCTACTCTGTAGCAAGGAAGAAATCCTTTTCTGTTGCCTCAATTACATTACCACAAAGTCATCCAGTAGAGTTATTTCAGGTGATTTACTGGGTATTACATCTTCTGTAGTGTAGTTAAAAGGAACTATCTGAAGGTTGCTGTGAGTAGTTTGCAAAACATTGCTGATAACATCAATTGCATGTACTCCTGCTTGAACTTTATGTTAAAAAGTAATTTTAGTGAATGTCCCTAGTGCCAACCATGTCCCTAATGCCAATAGATGAATTTCAGTTTTTTTGCCATGTAGAAGTGGATTTTATACTTGTATTTTATAGTCACATGCACTTGCATTTTATACTCACTCACCCCTGGTTCATGAAAGCTGCTAGAGGAAGGCTAATTGATTGGCTACTAGAAAAAATAAATTCCTCCAAGAAAAATGCTCATGATCTGTCTTTTCCAAAGGTTTTGTGTTAAGATCTGATTTGGTATTTAAAAAGAAGTGCCCTCTATCTTTAATAATAATTAGCTATTCAAGGGTTTTAATTCTTCTCCCAACAGAAATGTAACAATTGTTTACACACTTTTCAGTCTCATTTAAGTTTTGTGAAATAGCCATTGTGATTTATTTCTGTCATGTAGAATGTATTTCACAATGATATTTGTACTACACACACTAACATGTCACTTGCAAAATTTAGAGAGGTTCTGGTATGTTCCAGTAGATTATACTTCTCTAAAGCTTGTTCCAAAGCTTTGTATTCCTATGCTCTTATATTTGTCCAGTTTAATGCAATTCTGGATAAAATGCAATTGTTATGTCTCCATGCAAATGAGCTGCAGGCTCCACTCTGGTCCACCGCTGCCATGGGGGACCGAGGTTTAAACTGATTGGCTGGAGCAGCCCAGTCACCTGATTGGCTAGCCGGCCAGCCTGGGACATTTAAAAAGGGTCGGCTTGCTGCACTTCGACGCTGGTTGTTTTGTAACCTCAATAAAGAGCTGAAGTTACTTGTGCTGTTCGCGTCTTCTTAACCCCCAATCTAACAGCAATGTTGAAGAGTTTGATCCCTATTGGAGAGAGCTATTACCTCATCTTGTTTTCCATATATCCATATACCAAGGGTTAGCTCTTATTGCATTGTTTATCTAATCTGAAAGGGGCAATACTACTTGCTACAGTACCACTTCACAGATGTTTCAGCATACAACTTCAAAAGTTTTAGCACACAACTAATTCAAGATGCATAGTTCCCAGCTGATAGCAATTTAAAATTCAGTATGGATTCAGTTTGGACTCTTGAACATCCCTTTATACAGTGGTGGGATTCAAATAATTTAACAACCAATTTGCCCAGAGTCAGGTTGGCCATCATGGGAGGCGTGGCCCATCCCCATCCTCCAGCTCCGCCGCACATGTGGGACAAGCCTCCCAAGGCCAATCTGATGTTGGGCGAACTGGTTGTTAAATTACACCCCTGCCGTCAAAATGGATCCTGGTACTGTGCTGCAATGGAGAAATGGGAAATGGAGCAGCCAGCACGAGGGAAGGAGGAGGCCACTTTCTCTTTCTTCTCCCTGCTGATCCTCCTTCACTCGCGCTGGCTGCTCTATTTCCCACTCCATTGTAGTGCTGTGCCAGGGAGCCTGCCCCACCCACCACCATCCAGATGCCCTCACTTCCCCCAAGCATTTCTTTGCTAACCTGATTTCCAGCTTTGTCACATTTCTCTGTCGTGTTTCTCACCATCCTATTCAGAGAAACAAGTTTGTGGGACTAAAAGAAATTCAATCAATCAATTCCAACTTCACAAGATTTTGTTTTTCGCAAGAAGTTGGAATTGATTGATTAAACTTTTTTTTTTAGTCCCACAAACTTTTGGTTCCCTGCACACGACAGTGAGAAATGTGACAGAGAAATGCAGGCAGGATGTCTGCTCACTTCAGCACCCTCCCTGACCCTCTGGTGCTTTGACCCTGGGCTGCTGCCTTATGCACAGGCCCTGCCCCACCCCTGCTGTAAAGTAACAGTTTTTGCCTGAGTAATGTGATTGAAAGCACCGCATCTCCATTTGGCTTTGGGGGAGGATTTTTTTGTTTGTTTTTTCAGCCTGGAAAGAAGTTGAATGAAAACCAGACGTGTTCCAGAAAACACAGGTTTTCTGGAATATGTCTAACCGGTTTGCTGAACTCAGCAAACAAATAGGTATCAATTCTGCCAAACCAGTGCAAACCAGCTGAATCCCACCACTGCCTTTAAACACAGTGGCCCAGGTGAAGGGGGAAAAGTGAAATTAAGAATGTTTTTGCTTTTCTTCAGCAATGAGTATGTTAAACTACTTTACATATAGTGGTGAATTGAATACAAAATGTTAACAATTTCTCTCATGTGCGTTTATGTACATGAGGAAATATTGGTTGTGCCAGTATCATCTCAACACATCTCTGACATTGGTAACCATCATCTTATTTCTGGTACATTTATTTCAAAGGTATCACTCCACTTCATCTTTTATTTCTGATGCTACTGTAACCTACAGCCATAATTACAGCTTTCACCCAAGTCTCCGGTTACACAATCTTCATAACTGTCCATAGAATTTTCAATACAGATGGACTGACAACTTGGCAGCTCAATAGCTTTAACGATTGCAGACAGATATTTAAAATATGACTAGACAAAATCATTTAATATGCAATGAAAATGTGGATAGATTGCTAACAGTTTATTTCTTTTTTGCATGGACAGCAGGAATGTATGAAAAATTATTTGCTGCTTCTAGCAACTTGGGACAAAACACTAATTGAATTACTTTTCCTGCATTCTTTGAATGATAGGACTGGTTGGCTTGCAGTATTTTCACCCTGTTTCATGTAGTGAATTTTTCAGCCATGAAGGTGGTTGCGTGAATGGTTCAAAATGGTTTAGAGAGCCTCAACAGCAGAAATAGTCCCAAATACTCCGAACATTTTGAGGTATGTCTTCAGGGATCACTATTCAGCATTCTAGTCTTTGTCATGCTTTAAGCTCTGAACATTTATTGTACATATGCTATTTGCCATTTAGGCAAAGTTGTTATGAGATATTATTCCATTTAGCCGCTTACTCTCATTATACATCAATAATACTCAGCTACATGTATCTTTTTCAGCCAGAATCAATGTAATATTTTAACTGTTCTCTATAGTAAAAAAACTCAGTATGATGTAGATGAGGATTAATGAAATAGGTATTTCAAAGGAAAATGCAAAAATGTTTAATAGGCAAAGGAGTTTCACAATATTAAATGATGACAATATATGTGTTGGTTTGCTAGTCCCAGGTATAGACACTTTTCTGTTGAGGCACCTCTGAATATCATTTCTCCAGAGATCAGATTGATCCCATGTCCATCTCAAGCAATCAGTGCAATCTTTAGTTTTACTCAGTGTTTTAGTCTTTAGTTTTAAAATGTAAATGTACCTTTGAATAATATAGTTAAAATGCAATTTATCACAACATAAAGAATTATGAATTTATTAAGGTTGGGAACTAAGAAAAAAGAAAAAATAAACAGTGTGGAAAATGTACAGCCCCATATTTAATGTCATTAAAATCTATGCTTGATTACTATTAATAATAAATAAGCAATAAATAGACTGATCACAGTTATTTTGCATGGTCAAGGTTTAACTATGTGTTTAAAAATTGCATTATTTTCTTTAAAATAAGTTTTGGTTGTTTCCCCCTTTTTGCTGCTTTTTCTTTTTCTTTTTTATATTAAAGCATTGCAATGTTAAGAAATAATTCTGCATTATTATTTTTTTAATTGTAAGATAACATAAAGAATAATTACCCATATCTGGGATCCAAAGCAATAGCTCTAGGATGTTCCATTGCACCTGCGATTAGGGTTGTCCTCAATGTACCATCTAATTTAGCTACTTCAATTTGATCCAGATTGCTGTCTATCCAATATATATTTTCAGCAATCCAGTCCACAGTAAGACCTTCTGGAGTGGCTAAACCATGTTGAACCACAATTTCAACAGAGCTTACACCTGTGAAAATATTAGAACAAATCTTGAATTTTAGAAATGTATACAAAAAGCAAAAATTATGTACTTCTTAAAAAACAAAGCAAACACTCCCTGGTCATTTGTAGTGCCATTTTCCATAGATTTACATATTTGCAATTGCCAAAAAAAATTGCAGGATTGAACTGTGGAGTCCTTGGTGCTCTCTGAGCTTGATTGTTTTCTTGCAGATGTTTCAAGATAACATCATCAGATGTTGAGTACTTTCAGATAGTTCTTTATTTTTGTTTGCTATTTTACACATGCACAAAGCGGCATATATGCTTTTGGATACATACATAGTATGTTTGTTTTTTAAGGTATCTTTATGTACAGTTCCATTATCTATGGTCAAGAGGTGAAAATATAACACTTCTGAATAACATAAATATTTTAATATGAATATATTATAAACAAAGGTTTTGTTCCAATTATAACATTCAACACTTTTATAATTACAACAAAGGTGATACACGTAATAATTTCAAAACCATGATCATAATAATTCAAAACTGTAAAGTAGCTCTCATATAAATTTTGAAATGAATTTGAACTCTGAGATGTCTATTGTGAAAAAGGATCATCATCATTAATATTTAAATTGTTAATACTACATTATCCATTAAAAGTATTTCTATCTCATTTTAAGCCAGAAAGTCTCTAAAGACAATTAGGTTCAATAGCATTTGCTATTTTATATTTTTATATAACATATATTTTTGGAATGGATCACAAAAGGATAGCACTGTTGCAAATGAGTTGTTTCTAATCCCTCAGGGCTGAGATAATTAGTCACAATTCTGCAAACTATGCATGCAGAACATGGTATGAAAACTGTTCCGCTATCATTTTCCTCTTCTGTGGAGTTTATACATAATTTTCTGGTATTTTAAACACTACAGGTAATCTTCACCTACTAACGTTAATGGGACTGGCAAATCCATTGCTAAGTGGCATGACTGAAAAGTGAAATATCACATCATTCAACCTGACTTATGTCAATTCCAGTTGTAGTTGTTAAGCATGACATCATGTGGCTGCCACTTCTTGCCATTGGTTTTGCTTGGCAGATGTTGGCTTTGAAGGTCACAAATGGAAATCATGTATGTGACCAGAAAATATTGCAACTGTCATAAATGTATGCTGGTTGCCAAGCACCTGAATCATGATTACATAGTCATAGGAACATGTGACAGCTGCAAGTTTGAGGACCAGTCATAAATTTTTGATTTCAGTGCCAACTGAACTAACTTCCAACGGTCCCAGAATGAGCAGTCACTAAGAAAGGACTACCTATATTTGATGACTCAACAAGGCCATCTATTTGCATAGAAGTCATCCAATATTTTACCTTTAAAAATTTGCAGACTGCTTTTCTCCAAGCTTATGGTTTGCAGGTTACTCTTAATAGACCAGGAAGGGAGATAGTGTAGGGACTTGATGGGGGAGGTTATACTAGAACCTCAGGAGAAACATTTCATAGCACTGTTATCTATACAAGCAGTGTGCAGGTTTTGGTCTTTGCATATAAAAAAAGTTAAATGTTCAAAATAATTTTTACAAAAATTCAAGAAAAAGAAGAAATATTTGCTTCAAAACTGCTACATGCTCATTTAATTTCTGCAATTTCCATGGTTAGTATAACAATTTATTAAAGACTAATAAAACAATTCTGAGGGCATTTTCAGAAATAAACTGCACTGAATTCTACAGATGTATTGTGAATATTTTGAGAAACATAAAAGGAAAATAAGCCTTTGGCTTGAAATGGAATATGATGTATGAAATACACAGAGTCCCAAATGAACTTTGCTGGATCCATCTGAGAAGAACATTATGGCTATAATTCTGTCACACAATTGCTTTCCAACATCTTGCTGATTCAATTTACCTCAGAAGTAACATATATCTTCTGTTCCAAACCTTTATTTGTGTTTTGCATTTATCTCCTATGCATTTCATCATTCTGAATTCAAGTCTTATTAGAAGAATTAAAAAATAAAATAAAACTGTAGAATATATCCTTTATATGCTTCCTATTTAATGTGAGTTAGAAAGAATAAGGGAAGCACAGCAGGGTAAAATTCTCCTCAATGGTCTGAGATGAAGCAACTGAAAGAGCTGAATGATGAGGCAACACTTTATACATTTGAGGAGGGAAGGGATAAAGGTTTAAGAGAAAGCACTTGGACACAGGTTTTCTGGAACTTTTTCATTTGACAGCACAAGAAAAAATCACAATACAAGATTACAGAAATGAAAACTAAAAAAAAACCTTCTTTTTAACTCTCAAAATTCTTACCTAGACATCAACTGACTTTTCAAAAAGTAATAGGCAACTTTACAACAAAGTATGAGAAATAAAAAGGAATTGCATTGTTTCCCTTTCTGATATACCTAGCTTTTAATATAAAATTATACCAAAAAAGAAGCACACAAACAAAAGAACTTGTGTCTGAAACATGCTGGGCTTAATAATAAGTATTCTAATAGAAGTTCCTCCTCTTTTTATTCTTTCCTTTTTGTTTGCATATTTCTTATGTGAAAGTGTGATACTTCAAAGAAAATATAAATAGAATTGTAGACAATATAAGCTAAAAGACAGCAAACAATAATTTAACTCCTGGTTAATAGGTGTTTTGTGATTATCCATAACTAGCAAGGCAGCAATTTTTGAATATTTATTTATTTATTTATTTATTTATTCAGTTTTATAGACCGCCCCTCTCCCTTGCGGGACTCGGAGCGGTTTACAG
>JANHFK010002188.1:0-13872 GCA_036250565.1 Sibynophis collaris | reverse complement strand
AATTTGAGGTGTTGGTGATCATCTTTAAAGGCCTTCATGGCATGGGTTTAGGTTACTTGAGGGACCATCTCACCCCACTGGGATTGGCCTGTACCACTCATGCTAGTAGCAAAGGAGGCATGCTGTGGGTCCCTTCATCCCGATTATTCCAACTGGTAGGGTCCAGGAGGAGGGCCTTCTCTGCTGTTGCTCCTGCCCTCTGAAACATCTCCTCCTACCCCCCCGATGTGAGGTTGGCCCCACCCTCCTAACTTTTCATAAGTGCCTAAAGACGTGGCTTTGTCAGTCAGCTTGGGATTCCAGTTGGGGAACAGCACAATGGAGGTAATTGATTGAGTAATAACAGACCCCATCTCCCCACACTCTGCCCCTGCCTTTCCCATATGTCTTTAGGTTTTAATATTTGTTTTTATTTTTTTATATTTATATGTAACTGTAGGCTACCCAGAGTATGGTACTATGGTAAGATGGGTGGTCAATACATTTTATAAATAAATGAATGACCAATTCATAAATGTTTCCATTCTCCATTCCTTTATTAAAAACTTCTGTGTAGGTATATAGATGATTCCTATTGCACTTAATGACAAATATGGACCAGATTTACTTCTAATAATCCCACGAAGAAATAAATAAATGGTCTGTCAGAACTTGTGCTATCAGATTTTAACTAAAAACCTGTTGGATATAACTTCAGGCTGGGTATTTATTTCTAATCCTTCTACCAGAGTTTAATTAAGAGGAGATTTCAGGGATAAAATATAAGCTTTATTCTTAAACAGTACACTGATTTTGGGTTTCCCAGAGTCTTCTGGCAGAGTGGCAAATGTCAGAAACTAATCATATGCGTTAAACTAAAATGATAAAAATACTGATTTAAAGCAATATTTCATGCCTTTTAAATTATAGACATCCCATTAAGGAACCCATGTTATTTAAAATTATCAATAGAGCAGGCCTTGCAACAGATCTTGAATCAGATAATTAAGAGATGACCTTTTCTCTTGATTAAGAATTTCAAGACAGCACACAATTCAAAAAGAATTAACTTCAGCAAATATAATAATAATGTGATGTGGTGAAGGTTAAATATCACCACAAGTTTGTGATTTAAAGAAAATTAAATCTCTATTTAAAGCTTAGCTCATAATATAGTAATGTTTGCAACTAGATGTTGATGATGATGATGATGATAATTCCTATTGCATTTAGTGACAATTATGGGCCAGGCTTACTTTTAATAATCCCACCAATAAATAAATACTATTTAAAGGATAAAAGAAAAGGAGCATCACTGTCAGAACCAAAGGGGCATCATGTATATTAAGCAAACAAATCTATGAATGCCATCAAGCATCAATCTGTGTCAGGCTCAGCCCAAGAACAATATAGAACAATCGTGCTAATGTTCAATTATATATTTACTTGCACCATGTAGACATGTTGCCAGACCTTCTACCACTTTATTTGCTCACACCATTTTACCAGACTAAACCTATACCACTCTAACTCTAACAGTTATAACTGTGAAATTTAGGGAGTGGCTATCCTAAATATCTTCCTTTGACTGCAATCCAATTCCAGGGTGTGTGGTCTCTTATCTCACCCACTATCTTGGAATATGCTTCTTCCTTCCTGGGAAACTGATGCTTCAGTATGGTGTATCACATCACTTTCCCCTTCATGGATATCATCTATCACAATTTGACAGAAGCCTCAGCCAACCTCTATTTTCCAATGAGTATACAAAAGTTATTTATGTGTTTCAGAATATTAAGAGCACTATCCACCTCAAGCAGAAGATATGTGGGAGTGAGAAATGATAAAATATTGGAAAATATTAGGTTCTCTGGGCCATAAGCCCATGTTATGTCTTCTAAGGTTGTCTCAGCCTTCTTGTGCAGGACATACTGTCCAGTCATTACTACTGAAAATTCATCTAGGCAGAATTAGCTCTTTAGATAAATGGAAAAAATCTTTGTCCAATGCATGCTTGTCAAATTTAGATTTATATTTTAAATTTTGTACTTGGTTTTTTTTAGAAAAAATTGTACATTTAAAAAATTATACTGTATATCTAGCACCTGAGTTCCAAGAATAATATGATTTTCTTGATCATCAGGTTAGAAACAGTTGTTCTTAATTTTGATTGAAAGTACATAAAGAAAAAGTAGAAAAAGAGAAAAGAAAAATGTCAAAAACAATGCAGATAAAGAAAAAAACCAAAGAAGCAGTTTAAATTTAGAAGCTAGAATTTGCTTTTCTGAAAATACAAACATTTACTTCTTTTTCTCCCTTTGACTTTGAAAAAGCATGTAGCACAATTTAACATTTGATAAGAACCTAATCTAGCTCGATAAGATATGTATTGTAACAGATCCCAAATATATAAAAATCATAACGTTTATCAGGAGCCCAGAAAGATGGTGTAGAAGTAGCTTATGTTGTTAAAAAACCCTCTCCCCTTTTGATTTTTTACTTGACTTCACTCAAGCCTACTAAACAGCTTAAATTTGATACCTAACAAGCAAACAGCTATTATCCCTATGTAATCCAACCTTGCCTACTTTTCCTGATAGTCTCTCAAATAGATATGGTCCACTGCAGCAGTGAAATCCACTTACTTTCACTACCGATTCGGGAACCGGAGCACAGTACACATATATGCCCATTTCTGCGCATGCGCAGAGCCTTCTACACATGTGCAGAGGGTAAAAATGGGACATAATGACGTCCTGGCAGGTGAGCGGAGCCTCCCGCCACCAGCACTACCGGTTTGCGCGAGTCAGATAGATCGGGCCGAATTTTACCACTGGTCCACTGGAATGGGATCTACAAGCAGAGATAGAGGGCTTCCAGCTTTTAGATGCTTCTCTATCTCATATTGCAACTGTTTGTTTAGCTGCTACAAGGCTTATATAACAAGGTGGCAAAGTCTTAAAAAACCAAAATGAAACTGACTCTATAACCAGACCATGTCTATTGGTGGCACAAACAGTATTGCTAATTTTTGAGTTTCTGATCACATTTAACAACCAAGTGGGCCTCTAAAAGAGCCTTAGATTAACTTTAAACATAATCATCCAAATACTACTGCCGAGTCAGTTATAACAAGGCCATGCATGCAGAGACAACTGTGATTCAAAAGCAGATAATAGTGGCGGAATCTAATTTGAAACCTAAACAGAGAATGAGGTATCAGCTAAAACCTACATCCAGAAGAGCACAAAAAGCAAGTTCCACCCTCCCAAGAAGCATTGGGTGGAAAGCAAGCAAATCATGATGGTTACTTACAACCAAATCAGGTTACAGTAGTCTATAAATCTAAAATAACAAAGGAAAGGGGGACCCAGAAGAGCAGCCATTCGCTTCCTTAGTCAGCTTCTACACCGTAAAAGAGAATTGATTGATTTGCAGAAGAATGAATGGCTCCCCTGAAGGACAGATTCTAAATGAATCTTTCTTTCTCTGCTATCCCCAATAAGTTGTTCAAAATGAAACCTTTCTTGAGCAAATTTGAGATCCTTTCACTACATGCATTTCACAGCAAGGAAATTAGCCCATTAATAACTTGGCAATAGGAGTTTAACTGTAGCAAACGTAAGTTTAACTGTAGAAACATAAAAGAAGGCAACTCCAACAACACTTTATCACCACTGTCCCTGAGAAGAGGCAACCTGGGTAATCAGTTTGTACCTCCCAAAGCAGGTCAGTTTCTTGAAGAAACAAACACGATTAACTCTTTCATTCCCTTGCCGCAAACCAAACAAATGGATATTATTAAAAAAATGGACAATGTGATGGAATTACTAGCAGTGACACATAAAGCTGCTAACGTTCTAATAGAGCTGGTCATCTCAAATGCCTAAAGAACCCTCTGCTGGTTTGTCACATGAAATATAGACATGGAAAATACCAAGAAAGAGTCCTTGGATGTATACTCCCCATATTTCCTGATAAAACACTACACCACATGGAAATGTAAGTAATGGAAATAAAATAGAACATGAAGAAGCAAGATGCAGTCCAAATCTTGGTGAGTTATTAATTGAAGATAGCCATGGATTAAGAGAGACTTATAAGGAAGTCTTATAGTTCAATGCTTCTAAAAACAGACACAAGGTCCAAATCATGTTAGGGCTACAGTTCACATAACAGTTCAAAATGGTTTAACTAGAAAACCAGAGAAAATCATTATTTCCTGGGAGGGCGGTCTAGGTCAACTCGCTGTGACCAACTCACCATGGACATTTTGCCACAGACATACAGTAGCTGATTTACCATGGTCATCTCATCACAACCAATTTGCCGCATCCATCTCATCATTGCTGCAAACTTGCCGCAGGACAACTTGCCATGGGATAATTCCATGTCAGATAACTTGACACGATAAATGTTATCCGCCACTGTTTCTTTGACATTATTTCCATTTTTGTCAATAATGTTGAAGAAACAGTGGCAGATAACATTTATTGTGTTAAGTTATCCCACGTGGAATTGTCCCATGGCAAATTGCCCTGTGGCAAAATGGCCATGGCAAGATGATCATGGCAAGATGGCCATGGCGAGTTGTCCCATTCCATCCTAGGGCTAAGTGATAATCCTATGCTAGTTGCAGTTTGGAGGATTTTTATGCAAATGTATTTAGTAATCCTCTAAATGCAAAATGGAATGGAATGGGGAAAAAAGAAGGAACAAGTGGGATTTAGACCAGAGTGCTCCACAATAGATAATTGTTTTTTTGTACACTATCTGATAGCAAAACAACTAATTATTGGCAAGAAACTGTTTTTTACACCTTTATAGATAAAATGGTTGCCCAGAGTAACACATGACAAGATAGGAGGCAAATAAATTTAACAAATAAGTAAAGAGATTTCAGGACAGAAACATTTTATTGGAGAAATTTAAACATGGAACCCAGACTCTTACTCCAGCTAAGGCTCTTTTACTAAGGCTCTCTATTCAAACACCAATTTGAAGGGCCGTATGAGCGTAAATGGTTCTCCAACTAGGAGTATATCTATACCCATAATGGTATTAGGCAGTGTTGTATTCTAGCCCCAATTCTCTTTAATCACTATGTCAAAGAGATGTGTGTTTTATTACTATATTTTTAATCAGTTTTACCTCAGAATTAGATGCTGCATTTTATTTTATTATCTTTGATAATAAAGTTGTAAGATTAATCAATTAATCAACTACTATTACTATTATTACAAAATTCACATTATATTTTTCAGCAGGATTCAGGAACAGCTTTAAAATGAATACAGAGAAAAAAACCACAAATTCTAAAAATTCTTGTTCCAGCCAGTCACTAAAGCTAAACTAAGTTTTGAAAAACAAGTTAGAAAAGGGATTGGATCTAACGTTTGCTTCTCATAGATGGAATAGCTCTATCTGACCAAGGCTTAATTATTCCTCCTTGTGCAAAGGTGAAGAAAGCAATTTTAATCCATTCACTGAACCCTCTACCTGCTTTTCTTCCCAAAACACCTCATCCAGAAGTTTGAGGAAAATAAGAATGAAGCTTGAAAAATATTGAAATTGACACCTCTCCCCCGCCCCTTCTCCTGTTTAAGCCACTAGAAGTATACTATATGAAATTATTAAATGAATATTCTCATTAGGTAGAATTGTATGAATATAAATATACCGTAAATGCTAGATCAAAGTAAAGAAAGTCATATGCCAGCTTCAAGGGGAAAAATGGCTTAAAATATTCAACATCTTTCTTTTTCTTTTCTTTTCTTTTTTGTATAGTTTGAACAAGAGTTATTTGTGTATAGCTGAGCTCAGTAGCTGAGAAAATCTCTAGTGAATAGGTGGTTTCACCATTCAAACTAATCAACACCCATTATTTGGGTGAGAAGAAGGCAGCTCATAATAGTGATAATCTCCTCAATAGGAGCCAAGGAAAGGTAGTACTAACTATTATGTGAATAGTTCCTATTCAGTAAAACACCTTGAAATACTTGCTATTTTGATACATAAACAGATTTAGCTTGTACTTTTAACTTTTTCCTTAATTTAGGACAGGACCACTGAACAATCCCTGTACACCATGAGAGAAAGAAGAACATTGTAAGCTAAAATGTATTCAGGCTATTTGTGTTCCCTTTAAATATTATAAGTATTATAAATTGATCTGATTTATTTTGGACAGGGTTATGTCATGAAACCCCCTATCTCCCCCCCCCCCCCTGAATTTAGCATATATTTTGATTCCCTTTGGGGGGCCCAACATCTACCCAGCATTTCAGGAAAAATTGAACATCTGGCATTTAAAAAAATGATTAAAATGATAAACTCCACCAACAAAGAGAGCCAGTTTCGTCTCGTGGTAAAGGTGCTGGCCTAAGAACCAGGAGATCATGAGTTCTAGTCCTACCTTACATATGAAAAACTGGCTGGGTGCCCTTGGGCCAGTCACTCTTTCTCAACCCAACTCACCTCACAGGGTTGTTATTGTGGGGAAAAGAGGAGGAGGAAGAAGTATTAAGCATATTTGCTGCATTGACGTACGAAGTAATAAAGACAGGATAAAAATCCAATAAGTACATAAAATTTCCAAATAACCATTTAATTTCTGAATAACAATTTAATTCATAGGATAGACGTGTTATTGATGATTATTCATCATTTTTTAAAAATTCACTATTAATACTAGTTAATGTTAAGAATGGCATTAATATTATTTATTTTGTAATAACATATTATTTATAAAACAAAAAGGAAAGACATATTGTACCAGAGTTCCACTGAGATTCAGTGTGGTAATATTTTAGATGTGAGATCCACATTTTAAAGGTATATATCTCTAATACATGTTGTGCGGAAAATATAGCCAAGTGTCAGGGCTAAGCAGGGCATGGCAATTGAATTCTGCCTACATTCTGCATTGCCAAAAGACATAAAAAGTAGATAAACAGATTCATAGAAAAGAATTAAGGAGCCAAACCTATGAAACAAAAGCTGATTCTAATAGCATTCCAGAAGCTTGCCCTTTATACATCTTTGTCTTGTGTGTCTTAAATCTTGGATCTCTTTTTCCACCCTTTTTGAGGTTTTGGGGGGAAGGGGTCATCAACATACAGCTGTTTATTTCATAATCTTGAGAGTTGCTTCTATTTGTCCCCTGTTTAGAAAAAAGCTATGTCTGTAATGAGAATCAAAATTCCCACCTCACTAGCTTCAGTCTTTATACCAGGTGTTTTTCATATGATCAGTAGTCAGGTTTAGGTCTCCTAAAAGATCATCCACAGTTGGAAAATCTGAAGAGTCAAGTTGGGAACACATCCTTCTGAAGCAGGGGTGAGTTCTATTTACCTTCGCTACTGGCTTGCAAAGAGAGTGTGCATGAGTGCACGCTTGCTTTCCTCATGCATGGCGCTTCTGCGCATGTCAGAAGCTTCTGTGCACGTGCCGAGTGTCCGTGATGATGTCCAAGTGGGTGGGCTGAGCCTCCCGCTGCATTTAGTATCAGTTCTAAGAACCAGACAGAACCGGTAGGAACCCACTACTGTCTGGAGAACATCTATGTAGTGACTAGGAGTTAACCCTGATTTTTATAGCATATAATCAATCAATCAATCAATCAATTAATCAGGAGATCATAATTCTTTGGTTTTGCAGTGGTAGGCTACCAATGAGAAAAATAAACAGAAACCAAGAAAATGGCAAGAAACTGTTTTACCAGCATAAATAGACTGTACTTACATGGAGAAGTTTATTGAAGTTTATTTATTAGGGAAAAAAAATATTGCCAGCTACTTGCTCATGGCAACTCAAGGTGGCTTACAGGAAATAAAAACACAACATAAAAGAAATAAAAATAATAAAAAAGAACAAATTGATCATCAAGGGACTAATTCAAACAGCAGATTGGAATTAATCTATTACCTGAATAAAAATGTGTATAATATCAATAGTCTTTTTAAAAGTGGCTTGTATATGGGAAATGATTTATCTTATTTGCTATATATCATATGTATCTGTGCAGTTGACAAATACTAAATCTCCATATGTCACACTATCAGCTTTTATTAAAGGTAACAAACCTATATATGAAAAAGGTAGTAGGTCCTTTAGTTCTGTATTTTTCCCCCCTTCAGACATAGACATTTACCATAAATCAATACAGATGTGAGTATCAATAATGCAGTTTTCTGAGGGTGTAAATCCAGCAGAAGGGAATTATGTTCTAGTCTTTTTTTAAATAAGCCTGCAAGACAAGTAACCAAGGTGGGAAGAAGTAAAACATAGAACAGTCTATTTTTTAAAAATGCTTCTATACTAATGTTTTAGGGTATTTTTTTGTAAACTGGTATCAAATTTCAAGATCAAATTATAGCACAACTGTTTTAAGAATATTAAAAACATTAAATATTTGGAAGCCATTGCCTCCTTTTTTTAACCTTTGACAATTTACCTCCATTTTCATGTGCTTTGATAATTGCACGTATGTGTTAGGGGAAAATAGTATGTTTTTTTAAAAAAAAGATACATAAAAAGCAGTTTTCCAGTATCAGTACATTGATCCACCTAACTAAGTTTAGCCTACCAAGATTGGCAGCAGCAATTCAGAGTTTTAAACAGAAGTTTTCCTTTTCCTATATAAGAAGCCAGAAATAAAATCTGGATTTTCTACATGTAAAGAAAGGCTGTAATAGAATCTTACATTCTTCCTTTCATTTTCGACACCCTGGTAAATATTCTACAGATGGATAATCTTAAACCTTGTACTACAGTCGTATAATTCACTTTGTAGTACAGTCTTCGACTTACAATCACAATTGAGCTGAACATTTCTGTTGCTAAGCAAGAAAGTTGTTAAGTGAGTTTTGATCCATCTTACAACCTTTCTTGCCACAATTATTAACTCAGTCATTGCAGTTGTTAAGTTGTTATGTGAATCTGGCTTTCCCATTGACTTTGCTTGGCAGAAATTAGCAAAAGTCGACCCCGGGATATTGCAACTGTCATTAATACATGCCAGTTGCCAAGCATCTGAATTTTGATCATATGACCACGGGGATGCTGCAACCATCATAAGTTTGAAAAACAATCATCAATCACTTGTTTGAGTGTTATTGTAACTTTGAATAGTCACTAAACAAATCACCACTAAACAAGTGGTAGTAATTTTATTACAGTCACAGACCAGCATTAGCAAATGGTCGAGGACTACCTGTAATATAACTGGCCATTCCAGGCATGCACAAGCAAAGGGTGAGTGAGTTTTGATGGGACTTCCATTTTTTCCTCACAAATCTGATAATTTTTCTTTTAAAGTGACCGCCTCAGACTGTTGACCCTAGTATAACCCTTGTGATAGGGCACATCACTGAACTCTTGGAGATAATTTTTCACAGTTTGGGTATAAAGATATAAATACACTTGGCCAGGGTTTAGAGATCACTTTATTTTCTTATTGAATTGCACATGATCACTACATCTGTATTATACTGTTCCCCTGACCTTGCTCCAGACAGTTTTGTATTCTGTGGAGTCCAGGTTTATACCTTGAGGAACAAAGAAGCAAGCTTGGTATTATGATTTGCAGAGGAAAAGTATTTGATAAGTAAGTTGGTTTAAATAAGAGACACATAAAAGCAATTCTTTGATTTAATATGATATCAGGAAAACTATCATATAAATCACTAAATCAGAATTGATGCTAAGAGCTGTCCTTTGTTATGTTGCAAATTAGCCCTACCAATTGGCAAAATGAAGCAATAGATATTTGGAAAATTGGGATACTGTACAAGACATATATGATGGATATATTCTATCGTTAATGTCGAAATAAGTCTGGATCTTTGCACATCTTGTTCTGTGTCAGCTTCCTCACTCAATCCTCTCATCCTTTGCACTTAATGCATTGCAAAATTGTAGCAGTATCACACTTCTTTAAGCATGACAAGATTTAATGGTATTGAATTGATGTCATACATTAATATGACAACTTGACTGGCAAAAAGTGAGTTACAATTCTAATAAGCAAATTAACTAAAATATAATGGATATAATTTAGTCACATTAGCCTTTTAAGTTTATAGTAAATTCAGTAGTTGAAACATATGCTTCAACTTTTCTATTAAGATCAATGTTTGGATTAAACCAGGAGTAATTATTGTATTTAAAAGTTCATTTCAGTGGTTTGAGTTTATCTGAGAGAGTAGGCTTCACTCAGATTTTTATTCTCATTATGATTTAAATGGTACTATAGCAAACTTTCATGGAGATAACACCTATCTTTTCTAAAAAATGTAAGTATATAAATAACAGGAAAATAGCCTATGAATTAAAAGGTTTTATTGTTTTTCCCCATACTATCATTTGCAAATTTTCTGTGACTCTGAATGCCCTCTGAATTGCCTGCATCTGTTAGAAGTATATTTTCTCAGCCATGCTTAAAATTCAAGTCAATAAAAAACTTTTCAGAACAATGATGCCACTTAAAATAAAAGTACTAACTGGTAAAGAAAATATTAAAAGCATTATGAAGCATTAAATATGCCATCTGGCATAACTTGAATTACTAGCAAACATAGTGTTCAAATCGATGAGGACATGCTTTACTGCAGAATATAGTTGATCACAATTGTATTTTCACTGAAGTTCTCTGGAAAAGTTGTAGAGTTTTATGGCCTAAATGGTCACATGAGCATGATTTCAATTAATTAATGGGAAATTTCATAGAAAATAAATTAATGTTTTTTAAAGTTTAAAACATAAACGATTGGCAATGTGAAGTCATGTCTACTTTGCTGAAGACCAACTTAACTTAAGGATGCTTACTGAAAAGCCTCTTAGTGGTAAAAAATATTTTCATATTTTCAAATATAGTATATTTAAATATTTCAAATAAATAATTATCACCATTCACATCTATACTGCAGCATATATATAATAGATACAGGAATAATTTATTTCTGTAAGCTTCATGCATTTTCTTCTAGTAATGTGCAAACACCCTCATGTCAAAAGGTAAGTGAACTGCAAATTGTTCCAGAAAAAAATTGGGGTATTAAAATGTCCAAATGCCTTTCAAAGATTTGTGTATGAACATTTGAACTTAAAAAGTTCATTTGTACTATGAAAATCCATACACCTGAGTACTTTCAATACTGATTAGTAGGAAAGTTTCAATATGGATTCTTCACACAAAGCCTTATTTTAGTGTGGCAAAAGTTGTATGGTCTCACAATAGCATTTGAGAATTGTCCTGCAAAATGTAGTTAAATGGCACATTTTTACATCAAAGCTTGAAGACAAGTGTGTCACATAGATACAGAGTCCATACACAGTTGAGAAGTAAAATCATATTTTCAATGGCTCATATCAAAGTTTCCTACATCTGTTAGGAAAGCTCAAGTCTAAATGAGAGCCACCAGAGATCCAGGATCAACAGCCTTTCTAGTCATGTACGGAGAGCTGACTGATTGACAAATTATTCCTCTGGATCTATCTTCCTTCCTTCCTTCCTTCCTTCCTTCCTTCCTTCCTTCCTTCCTTCCTCCCTCCCTCCCGAGATGTTAGTGGTTCATTCCATTCTAAGAATCCTTGATCTCTCAGCAGCTTTTGATACCGTCAATCACAGTATCCTTCTGAGTCAGCTGCAGGGGTTGGGAGTGGATCAAGGTAAACACTCTCTCCTCTTCTGTTTAACATCTACGTGAAACCATTGGGTGAGGTGATTAGTCAGTTCATGGTTTGATATCAGTGCAGTGATGATCACCAGTTTTATAACTCAACCATGGACTGATTGCACAGGTAAAGCTGTTGATTTACAGATCCAGTGTCTGTAAATGGAGACAGAACAGACTTCAACTCAATCCTGCCAAGACTGAGTGGCTGTTTGGTCACTTGGATCAGGGACATTTCCATCATGATTGTATAGTGCTTCCCTATTCCAACCAGTATTTCAAACTGGTGTGCAACTTGGGTGTCCTTCTGGACTCACAGCTATTGGTGAAAGAGAAGATGGCAGCTGCAACTAGGAGGGCCTTTGCACAGACTCATCTTGTGCCCCAATTGCTCCCCTTCCTCGATCAGAAAGCACTTCCAACAGTTACTGATGTCTTTATCACCTCACAACTGGATTATTTCAATGTGCTCTAAATGGGGCCACTGTTGTTAACAATTCAGAAGCTACAGCTGATACAAAATGCAACTGCATGGATATCTTCTGATGTAGCCATATGTCAGCACTGCTACATGAGCTTCATTGGTTGCCAGTCTATTTCTGGGTGCAACTCAAAGTTCTGGTCATTATCTATAAAACCCTAGGGCCCTGATACCTGAGGGATCACCTACCTCTATGTATTAAAAAATAGACTTTTGAGGACAAGATTTTATGTTGACATTTTTCTCTGGTTTGGAGCAAAAGGTTTTTAGAGTTTATATTACATATTAGAGCTTATATTACATATTATATGAGTTTCCCAAAACAAAATAATGTGAAACCTTGCTGATGATTTTTCAACAATCACGTTGCGATATTTTGCAACACTGTCAGGAGGTTACCCTCCTTTGGTCATTATTCTAAAGGAATTTTGCAACCAAACCTGAATGAAATAACTTTGGATAAAGCAAAATTGCACACCTGTTAGCTACACAATAGAAGAGCTCCAAATAAGTAGAGTCAGCATGATGAGTAAAGGCTCTCACACAAAAGATAAGATAAGCAGTGTGGGTGTTATCTACATACCCTTCCTCTGTGATGAAGTACATTTTGCATTACACATAATAAAGAGTCCTAAATCAGTATGTTAATAAATAGCAAAAAGCTAACTGTGCAAATAATAATAATAATAATCTTACCATTGGTTATATCAGCATTTTGCAAAAGAAAATGGATTTTAAACAGCAAGTCCTTTTTTTAAGTGTACTGTTAAAGCTTAAGAAGTACAGCTAATTTATTCTCAAATGCTTCTGTTCATTGCTCCGCCATTCATTCGGTGGGTTCAAATCATATTGCATAAGCAAAAATTTTCACATACAAAGCGAATTACCCCCTCCTCTTTTTCTTCATAGGCTTTGCATTTCAGGTTTCAAGCACTCAAAGATGCTACTGTCATATATCTGACAATTCCCCACTCCAATTGCAGCCTCTCCTACGATATCCCATGTCTTTGTTAACTCTAAGAAAATATATTGCAGGGATGCAAGATGCTGGAGGAGTGAGTCTTCTGATTTATTTAATATAGATCCCAATCTATAGGATTGTGGGAAGAGAAAACAACAAATAAGCTTCTTGCTCCAATTGTCCACTATCATTTGAAGTTCTGAACATGAAGATTGGACGCAGGTCCTCCTCAACTCTTCCCAAAAGAATTTTGTCCAAATGGGGGAAAATGGGGGGGAAGAGTTTTGTTGGCTTAGATACTTGTACATTAATAGTATTCTGAAATTTTGCTGGATCAGGATTCTGTAATTTGTATTACATCAGAAAAGCTACATATGGTTTTAAAGTAACACAACACAAAAATGGAATTGCTATCGTCAATATTGAATAAAGAAAAATAATGTATTTGGAATAATGTAGTAAAGTCAAATTGTACAGATTCATGACAAAATTGTAGGGACAAGGTTTTGACTGATTTCTTTTATAATATCTATCCCAAAATAAATGGGTTAGCATAACTGTTACAAAAATAGCAGCTGCTAAATTTCTATGGAGATCCTCAGTCATCCAGCTCATAGTTGTCCCAAAGGTGCTTTTTCAAAAAGCAACTGGACTTTCTTGTTTTTCTTTGAAGACGTTTTGCTTCTTATCCAAGAAGCTTCTTCAGAACTGAAGAAGCTTCTTGGATGAGAAGCGAAATATCTTCAAAGAAAAACAAAGAAAGTCCAGTTGCCTTT
>JANHFK010002186.1:177519-189027 GCA_036250565.1 Sibynophis collaris | reverse complement strand
CCCGTCGGCATTGTTTCGCCGACGGGACCCTCAGGAGGCCCGCTCTGTGGGCCCGTACTGGCCTCTGGGAGAGATTCAGTTGCAGGAGGCGTTCCTGCATGTACGTAGGTCTATGTACGTAGGTCTATGAATCTATGGATTCAGCTATTATGGATGTACAAACATGGTGCATATTTATTATTCTGATTCTAGGAAAATAAAATTCTGTATAGAGACCTATTTACACAACCAAGCCTTTTTTGTGCATGACCTAATGGAAGTTTTTGAAATTTAATTAATCCTTCACCAAACACTGATGCATTCATTTCTATTCTTATTCTGTAATACCTTAAAATTGGTAAGGAAAAGTACACTTTTGAATTTCTCCCTTCACATATGCATGAATGTAGTTTTGTGCAGCAGATTTCTATCTTACCTCTTGGAAACAGAAGAGTGGTTAAAAATAACAACTAATGTGGCCTACATGTTTTTCCATGTCAGTTATTGAAGAAAATGAGGAACTGAAAGCTAGAATTAAAGCAGAAAGCAACTACGTTTTGGGTTAGTAGTTGTCTTTGCATCTTTGGTGGTTATAACTCTAACTCTAACATGCAGAGGCACAGACTGCAGGCTTAATATCAAATATTTATTCCTTCAAGCAACAAAAGAACCACAATAGAAAGCTAGAAAGTACAGTTATAATGTCTGTAAGATTGTATTTAATGTCTAATTCTCACTGAGGTGATAAACCCCTTACCCATGGAGTCCCATTGTGAGGCCCCTGAGACCTTCTGGCTGCTACTAATACATTTCTTTAATTCTCTCTCTTTAAAAATAAATATTTGGATGCTTGCAACAGCTTAAACTCCAGATACTACTATTTTAATTTTCCGGAATACTGCTGTAGATATACTGTATACGTTTTGCATGGATGACAGGTGAGGAAAGATGAAAGAGATTTGAGTGTAGGAATATGAGCATCTGATCAATACACAGATTATGAATTTTAGAGGATGGAAAAGTTGAACTTGGAGGAGAATTTTGCAGATTACTAGAGACATACTGATTGATTTGAGAGTCAAGTGAACAGGGACTGATTTGGAGCCAGATTTTTTTGGGGGGTGGGGGGACATAATGAATGTAAGATATGATCTTCCTATTAATGCAGGCAAATTAAATAGCTTGTGCATAGAGAATTGAATGTTTCTCTGGAGCAAAAAGTTGTGCATTCTGATGAATAGATTTATAGTTTGGTTCAGATCCCAGAAAACTCCATGTAATCATATACATATGGGGGCTTGGGAGGGGTGGGTTCTACTTACCTTCACTACCGCCTTGCAACAGGAGCATGTGTGAGTGCACAGCGCTTCTGCACATGCGCAGAGCATCCATAATGACTTCCAGGTGGGTGGGTGGGTGGAGCCTCCCGCCGCCATTACTGCAGATTCTAAGAGCTGGACAGAACTGGTAGGAACCCACTACTGGTAGCTAGCGGCTAAGATGCTGGGCTTGTCAACCAGAAGGCTGGCAGTTCGAGACCCATGTGATGGAGTGACCTCCCATTGCTGTCCAACCCCTGCCTATCTCGCAGTTGGAAAACATGCAAATGCGAGTAGATAAATAGGTACTTTGGTGGGAAGGTAACAGCGTTCCATATAATCATACCAGCCACATGACCACAGAAGCATCATTGGACAGTGCTGGCTGTCTCAGCTAGGAAATGGAGATGAGCACTGCTCTCCTAGAGTCAGATAAACCTTTATAATTTTTTGTTGTTGTATATATAGGAAGAATCTTTCTCAATTCATCTGTTCTTCACAGGTTTCCTGAAACAACTAGGTTTATTCCTTCTATGTGCTCACAGATTTGGTTATAAGTTATCTACCCACATTATCACTGGTCCCGCCTCTGAAATATGTATAATTATTTTAAGAAGCAGTAAAATAAAATGCACCTGCTATTTACATGAGGACGTAATTTGACTTTATCTGTGCCAGTGTAGTATTGTTTATTTCTCTTAACGTTTAGTATTTTATATTGTAAATTATAGGGTTTTGTATATTTTATAATCCAGAAGAGAAAAACTGGATTGTTATTTCTGGGAAGAAGAGAAAAGAAAGAACCTGCCAAGAAGTAAAATTATAAAAAGGGGCTTATATTTATAATATCAGGGTATTCCCTAGTTGGACTGTGTGTGCCATCTTTCCGTCTTAGCTCCTCCTATCTATTGTAGGCCTCCCATCAGACTGGAATTCTGGACAAGCAGCCTAGAGGCAGGCCAGCCTTAGAAGCACCCCCGGCTTCTGTAAGTCTTCCTACTACAACAAAAATCTGCCAACCTAAATACAAGAACTATTTGATGTTTGCAAAGCTTAAATCTGTCTGTCTGTCTGTCTGTCCACCATTTACCTGTATCTAATTTATAGCCTCTCATTTTCCAAAGTGAGAAAAATTGTGAAAATGGATTTACCATATTTTTCGGACTATAAGACACACTGGTGTATAAGACGCAACAAGATTTCAAAGAGGTAAGTAAGAAAAAAAAGTTTTTGCCCTCCCCGGCCCCCAGGATCACTCTGCAGGCCTCCCAAACCCTGTGTGATTTGGGATGCCTGAAGAATGCTCATGAGGGCTGGGGGAGAGTAAAAATGTTTCTATTTTTGCGAAAAACAAACTTGTTTTTCACCCGTTTCACCCAGCCCCTAGAAGCACTCTGCAGGCCTCCCAAACCCTTTGTGCACTCTGTTTTTGCGAAAATGGGACGAGCAGGGGGGGCTTTGGGAGGCCAAAAATGGCTGTATTTGTTGTATAAGATGCAGCAACATTTCCACCCTCTTTTAGGGGAGGGGAAAGTGCGTCTTATACTCTGAAAAATATGATATGTTTTTCTCATAGTTCTGTTATCATAAAGTTTTCTCACTTTGCTTTCTTTCAACAAAAAGTTTAGGGTCGATTTGCTATGTGTGATTCCTCTACGCTAACGAAACTATCTGTGGATTCCTAATAATGTGAGGGATCCTGTCTTCCCTATTATTGTTTTGCAAATAGTACATATTGGGGTATAAAGCTTTTGTTTTAAAACTTAAGCTTATGTGTCACCTGTTCTGTAGCTGATTGGTTAGGGATCCCAAGATATTTATATACCTAGCTATCTATATTTCTTGTTCTGTATTTCCTCCAGAAAGACATGGAAAAGCAGCACAAATCTTTTATGTTTAACTAGTGCCCAGAAAATATGTGTGTGGATTCAGGCAACATAAAAGTCCCTTCTCAAGCATCTGCCTGAGTATACAAACTAAAGAAAGAATGGGTTTCCATATGCAGATATATTTTTACTTCCTCTGACCTCTATTTGTTTAGATGTGATATCTGGAGATGAGTTGAAGAGTCCTTGTGTTGACTGAAGCATATGGATAGTATAAATCAGTTTCATAAAATATGATTACGAATCCACTTTAGATTTCCTCAATGAAAGGATGATAATTTTGACAAACCTGGGACCTGCTCTGCTAAAGGACCATGAGCACCTAGGAATCTAAAGATGATGATCATTCCTTATGATCTGGAAAATATGGGGTTCCTCATTACTGATTGAGTTCTAGATCACCTTTGTACTTAATTGGTAGCTAAAGATGAGGTTTTTGATACATTAGATTACTGTATGTGAACTTTTTAAGACCATCTAGCTCTAACAAACATTGTTTAACCTTGATGGTTGTAAACTACAAAACCTAATACATAAAACACATTTTATGTAGGTCTATGCTTGTAGGTGTTTTTGGAAGCTCCAACTTGGCTAAAAGCTGCAGCTCATATGTTTATAAATATAGCAAAAATGTTAGCAAAAAAAAGTTGTGAGGAAAACAGGAGAAGGAGGAGTATTAGAAATGTTCCCACCTTTGAGTTTATAAAAATAATAAAGATGGAATATAAATAAAATAATAATAAGCACTTACTACTCTATAATTGTTGCTTTTCTAGACTTCAAAAATAAGGGTTGGGGCCAACTTGAGACCATCTCATTCAATCCCCTGCCCTGTGCAGGAATCCACTATTACAGTATCCTAGCATCTATCTCTCCTTCAGTGAAAGAGTCCCATTACCCTCACAGAGATGCTTGCTTGATAACCTTTGCCAGTAAAAAAGAAAGAATACAAGCTCTGCAAGTGTATGGAAACATGGCAGTGATTGTTCTCTTTAAAATCAAAGCCTTTTCTTGACTCTTTTTAAAGCAAAGTCTTAGATCATTCATATAGTGAGAAAATACGATATCTGATATTCACTTCCCAGATGCTTAGCTTAGTAGATTGCCAAGCGATAGTAAATGGAGTCTTGTTTTTCAGAAAGGATCCTCAAACAAACAAAAAAGTAAAGAAATATCTCTGGAAGGGAGTGTTCTCCTCACTGTTCTATGATCAGTGTACAACAGTGGTAGATTTAGGGATCTATTATTAAAGATTCAAGTCATAAGGATATGGCAAGGTCAGGTTTGCAGGCATTAAACTGATAATTCACTCTAAAATATGCTTTAGAACAGTGGCCCCCACAACCTTTTGGGCACCAGGGATCGGTTCCATGGAGAGAGGTTTTTCTGCGGATTAGAGGGGGCGTGGTTTAGCATGTTGCCTGCATCCCACAGAAGGTGCTTCACTTGTTTGCGCGGCTTGGTTTCTGGCATGTCGTCTTCAGACCGGGGTTTTGAGCCCCTGCTTTAGAATTCTCTGCTATGTACAAAGATCCTCTATAGGTGCAAAAGGAGAATAACCAGAGATGCTTGCAGCCTGAGAAAATGGAGGTTGGGTTTAGGGCCAAGTGTTGTACAGCTACTATCGAAGGTCATGTGGACCCCAAGCAATTTTAGGGCAAACCATCCCTAAACCTGATGGGGAAAAAAATGAGATTACCTATTACCCCTTAAATATTTTATAAGCCTACCTAAGTAGTAAGATGGTTATAGTACAATATGTCTTCTCCGTCCTGTTTTTGAAAAATAAGGAGTAATGCTGACCTTCTAGCTAAGAAACTTTAGTATCCCAATGGTTCCGTAAGCATCTAGACTTGTTTGGGTTCTTGTATTCCTTCTCTCTTCCCGTAGTAGGGTATTTTGACTTGGAAAATAATGAGAACTTACATTGTCTTGAGTAATTTCTGTCTGAAATATCTTAGGCCCTGTGAATGTTGAAGAATATCCTGCCTTGAGCTGCTGAGTGGTGCCATGCATAATTCAGAACTACGGTGGGAATGATTTGTTTCAGCTATAGAGCTAGTTTAAATAGAGCTGTTATAAAACATGTGTTGCGGGTCCTCATTCATCACCAAGCAAAGTCCACCAAATGATGAGTTATGGGAGGGGATGACTATAATCAGATAAGCGCTCATCACGGTTTCGGAATAAATGATAATTTCATTAAAAGGAAAGGGTAGACTCAGTACAGCTTAATTTTAAGAGCAGAAGTACTGAGCAGGCCTTTTTTTAAAAAGGCAAAGAAATGCATTGTAGGAGGCAGGCCTAGAAGAAAGGATTGAAAGCAAGCAGTTTCGGTGAAAAACATTTCTGCTTGTTTACGGTTCAGATCATAAACCTGGGAGCCTGCTATTAAGGTTTTCGATGGCTTTTGAAACGTGTCTCCTGAACATCCTCTATAATGCAGGCTTACCATTAGACTTTTGCAGTAAATAAAAATGGCATCCAGACCAGGTCAGTTGCTGCTTGATGCAGGGGTGATTGCAGAAACCGTGGTCACTTTTTGCCAAGGGCTGTGAGTGCTGCTTCATCCCGGTGTTAGTGAAAGACAGAAGGGTTTTTTATCTGAGTAAGAGGATGCTGAACAGAGCTAAGAATAATCACTGCATTTTCCCTAGCTGAGGAAAGGGCAATGTTTTTCTTTGTGTTTTTTTATCTCTCTTTCTCTCTTTGGGTGGGGTTTAACCCTCCTACTATTCTTCTTGAGCTCCTGGTGATTCCTCTGCATCTCTGAATCACTATTCAAATATGACAGAGGAAACCAAAGAGGGAGGACGGAACTGCCCATGCAGTAGCTCAAAGAGGAGACACCAAATGTCTTGGCGATCAAGCAACTTGAATCCTTGACCAAAGGATTTGTGTCCTTGATGCGATAAATTTAAACTATTTTTGTTTGCGAAGTGTAAGAAACTCCTTTTAAAATAGTTACAGCTCCAGCAAAAACACATAGGCCATATCTCTTCTAAATATCACTCACTCAACATACCTATTAATTTGGACTAATTAAATTTCCAGTCTTTCTGGCTTGTCCATCTGAATAAGCCAATCGGAATGAAGATATTCTGGCACTGACTTGACAGGATCCACTTCCCTTCCGCCTTCCTTCTCTGCCAAAGGAACCGGGGTGTTGTCACAGGTATAACTCTAGGAATGAGTTTTGGTTCAGAATGCATTGCTCTTAAAATGCGTGCTCTGAAGTTATACAAAGCCAGTTTAACAACAATCCCAATGTATACTTAAAACAAATCTTCCTCAGCCTGGCGCTCTCCAGAGGAATTAATTAGATAAAGCTACTGTGTCTGAGCTACAAATATTTGTCCTATTTATTTATTTGTATCATTTTCTATCACCTAGTGGTTGTCCAGGTTTTTGCAGGCCAGATCTTGGAGCCCAGAATTCCCTTCCAGTCTGACCCATAATGATTGGGAGTTATGGCAATTGTACAGTAATCCAATGCCTTTAGAGGCTCCCAGCTTGAGGAAGACTATTCTGTTTTTATTATAAAAGAGAGACCTCCAAAAAATACAATTTTTAATGAAATGAAATGGGTAAAATGTAACTATTTTTGAAATAAAGATCCTAGACCAGTGATGGGGAACTTTTTCGGCACCGAGTGCCCAAAACGGAACACGCATGCATGCGTGTGCATGTGTGTGCACCGGACCGTTTGTGTGCCGACCAGCTTGTCTTTGGGTTCTTGGCATGCGCATGCGCTCTGGCTAGGTCATCTTCACATGCGCTGGAGCACTGGAAACCCGAAGACCAGCTTGCCAGTATACGCATGCCTGTTTTTGGCCATTTTTCGGGCCATTTTTCAGGGTGTTTTTGGCCGTTTTCAGGCCATTTTACAGTGCTCTGGCTCCCGCGAAGAGCAGTTGGAAACCAGAGGAGCAGCTGGCAGCGGTGCGAGTGCCCACAGAGAGGGCTCTGCGTGCCACCTCTGGCACATGTGCCATAGGTTCACCATCACGGTCCTAGACTATGAGGCCCCACAACTAACAGCTTTTAAATTCATACAATATTGCTTACATGTTGAAAATCTATTGCTATATAATAACAATGATTTTAAAAACAAAACAAAAAACAGCCATTTATCAGTCCCAAACTAAATTGGAGTTCAGCTTCAGGGGGGAAGCATTTCTAATCTAGCTTGTATGTTGTATACATAGTATTTATCCATTTCTCATAAAACTGGCTTAGTATCTCTTCAGTCGTGACAATGAAATTATTATTTTTTAATATCTATCTCAGAAATCTTATCAAATCCTACTGTATTAAATAAATATTATCTCTTGCTTTTGCATGTAAAAAAGAGATGTATACTGCAAACTAGGAGAGATATGGCAACTTGAAACTTATGCATGAGTTTGGTTGAAGAAAATTAATGTACTTTTACAAAAATATAAAATAAAAGTTGTAGGAAGCTAGAATTAAACAAAATTCTAGATGACATTATTCAAGAGGAAAAAAAGATCTCTGTACTCAAGGATATACAAGGACAATGTTTAACAATGTTATAGTATTCAATTTTCTCAGCAATTGTCTTCTAATTGGACAGGGAAAATCTGATGTGTTGGAACTTGTTCATTGCATGCAAGGTACTGCTGGGGGCAAGAAAACGTAGCCAGTACCCTAGAGTATATGGCAGAAATATATATTAGTCATATGGGTTCTTTGATAGAAGACCTAAAATGGGAAGTCAGAAAAGTGCTTGTTTCAAATTGCTAATTGAAGGCAAGTTTGGCCAAAAGAAATTTTGGGCCTGTGGGGGACATACATGTATATGTACATAGGACATATACTCTCTCTCTCTCTCTCTAGGACATGAGTGCCAAACTCACCGCATCATGTTGCTGTCACGTGACGTTCCACAACATTTTTCCCATTTGCGAACCTAGGGTGGGCGTGGCCTGCACGTGACACATCTGGCCCACAGGCTGCCAGTTTGACACCCCTGCTCTAGGAGGAAACCCCTATTTTGTGACATAGATGAATGGTGGTGGATCTTGTGAATTTTGTTATTTTGGGGGGGGATAGGCTCAATAGTTAGAAATTTGGTCTAATGGTTTTCTATGAGGAACATTTTTACTTTAACATTACCGCTCAAATTATGAGAATGATAACCCATCCCCCCTTCTGAGTTCAGCTTCAGTTCAACTACTGAAAAGCAGGTGAACCAAGTAGTCTTTGGTGCCATTATTTATTTCAATTATATATATTTTTTGGATTTGAAATTTATAATTTTAGTTATCTTGTTTTTGTACTCAAGCAAATAGTAGGTCTTATAAATTACATTTTAACATTTTATATAGAATGAGATATTTTGTTAGTTTTTATAATATGTGCCATGACTGTGTGCCAGTAAGTGAATGTAGCTTTTAGTTATGGAATAGCAATAGCAATTAGACTTATATATCGCTTCACGTTGCTTTATAGCCCTCTCTAAGCTGTTTACAGAGTCAGCATATTGCCCCCAACAATCTGGGTCCTCATTTAATCGATCTCGGAAGGATGGAAGGCTGAGTCAACCTTGAGCTGGTGAGAATCAAATTGCTGGCAGTTGGCAGAATTAGCCTGCAATACTACATTCTAACCACTGCACCACTATGGCTCATGTGATGTGAACAGTATGTTAGCTTGTAGCTGTACAAGTAAGATTAGAGAGCCTAGCTTATACAGAGTAGTGAGCTGGTTGCTCTTAGCCTATACAGGTAGTCCTTGAATTACAACTGTGTGTAATTGTGCAAATGCTGCAGTCATTAACAAACCCATTGTTCACCATGGGATGTTTTTTTCTGGAAACAAGAAGAAAATGCTAGTTTCTAAAAATATTTTAACTTGTGATCATGTAACTTCTGGCTGTTGCAAATAGTCATAAATGCAAGCCAGTTGCCGAGTACCCGAAACACAGTTATGTTACCATAAAGGGGTTGGGGGCAGATATCAGAACTGCAAACCCAGGTCGTCTTTTGATGGTTGCTAAGTGATTGATCATTAGTTGAAAATTACCTATATTGTCCGAAATATATTCCTACTTACTTATTGTTTGTGGAAATGCTGCATATGGCCTAGATGCAACTAAAGCTAGTAACCTAGATTTTTTTTTTCTTACTACAAAGACTAAAAATCTTGAAAGCCATGATGGAAGATGGTGACTTGGAAAATAATAAAGAAATGATAAAAAGTATAAAGAAATGAAATGAAATAAAAGTGTGTTTGTATACAGAAAGTTTAGATTTTATGGAATAGATTCGGCAAACACTATATATGCAGAGAAAAGAAGGTGCAAGTTTAGGACTAAAATGTATACCAGAGAGCATGTATTAGTATCATTTAATTAATTAATTCAATTTATAAGCCATGGTAATTGGAGGCCTCAGGGTGATATAAAGAAAAATTAAAATACTCCATAAATTACATAATAAAAGAACTCCTACAGGGGAACCAATGAAACTGAAATCCCATATTGGAAAATATGAAATTTACAAAAAACATTAAAATATCATGCAGCGTTACTATGCATTCTCTGAAATGCCCTGATCCAGAAAAGCCATGTTTCTATTAAGATCCTTTCTAAAATACAGCAAATTGTCTCCCTTAAAGTATGTTGTCCTTTTGGAAAGCCCTTTAATGTAGCTTTTTCAATAGTTTTTGGTGCAGAGTGAATTGTGATTCCCACACAGATATTGAGATTCTATTATTTGGTTCTTTATGCTTCTTTTCCTGGCAGAAGGGGACAGATAGGCAGATATCTGTTGCTTAATACTTTCTACTTGTTTTTAATATGTACATCATCTAGAGCAGGGGTGTCAAACTGGATTTCTTCGAGGGCTGGATCAGCATTGTAGTTCTCCACGGGCCAGTGGGAGGGAGCAGGGGGAAGACGGGATGGACGCCTCCTGCAATACCCCGCCAGCCAAAACAGGGCACAGGGGGCTGCACACGGCCCCCTCTGCCCTGTTTTCAGCCTTTACCTGCCAAAACAAGGCGTGAGCCTCCATGTGGCCCGTTTTTGGCTGGCAGAGTGCTTTTAAGATCTTTTCATAGATAAGATGTGGGAAGAAAAAAAGGTTTTTTGGGGGGGGTATTTTTAAAGAAGGTAATAAACTATGCTTTTAAAAGGAAAGTTGTCTTATTCAATTAATGTTAAAATACAGGTGTTATTTCTGATATGTGTTAAACTTCTGAGTGAGTTTCTGAGAGGAGCAAAGAGAAAATGGTAAGAAATTAAGTTGAAGCAATCAAAGATCAAGATTTTTAATTTGTTGCTATTTCTGGTTGTTCTTAAATGAATTTTTCTTGAGTAAGTTCAAATGGTGAGGCTTTAAAAATCTGTTTATAGATAAGAGATAAGATGTGGGAAGAATAATTTTTTGTTGCATTTTTACATTTTAGTGTTTAAACAAAGAGAATATGGAACTGATTTATTTGATTAAAATATATCTGTTGTTATTTCTGGTAACCTCGATTATGATTCAGTGACAAAGTTTATAATTTGTTTTAAGACTGGAAGAGATCTTTGGGCAAGAAGTTACTGAAATTGTTTGTACATTCTTGTTGAAGGGGAAGTCATTTCTTTATATATTTTCCTTCATTGTTTTTGTATCTTTCCCACTTTTTTCTTTGCACTTTCAATTTTTAATCTTTTATATTTTTCTTAGCTTGTATTTTGCTTTTTATTTTGCATTTTTAAACATTAATAAAAATTATACAAAATGTTGTTTATCATCATCTCTTGTACCTCAAAATTCTGCCAAACCTCTTCTTAATGAACATTTTGCCCGTAGGTTTGGGGTGGGGTGGGGCATTGTATTCACTCTTGTTACTTTTCCTTATACAGTAGTTACAAGTCTCTCAGTGATCTAGTAAGATGGATTTTTAAATATGCAACCTAAATCCATATTTTAACATTTTTCCGGTTATCCTGCCTATAACCTACAGAATAGGTATGCATATATTTTTTTCAAATGAGGGAGAATCATTTTGGACAGTCTCCTACATTATAAACAAAACAAAACAAAACAAAACCTGCTCTGACTTTATAAAACTAAGAGAATAGAGAGCAAGTTGGACTAGAACATTTTATCTGCACCGTGCAGCCTTTTACATGAGAGGAGCTTACTTTTCACTGCATTAAAGAAAAATAAAGACATCTGTTTGCCAACAAGAAGTTTCAATAAGATCTCAGCTTTATTTATTAAATTAAGTTCCCTCGAACTCCCGGGCGCCAGGACCCAGAGGGATCCTCGTAGTCGAAGCTCGGAGGGCTCTCCGGGCTCAGCGCG
>JANHFK010002186.1:158372-174159 GCA_036250565.1 Sibynophis collaris | reverse complement strand
GCCAGAGGTGGTATTTGACGGTTCACTGAACTACTCAAAATTTCCGCTACCGGTTCTCCGAACTACTCAAAAATTCCACTACCGGTTCTCCAGAACCTGTCAGAACCTGTTGGATTTCACCCCTCTATTAAAATATAGACTCTCCCCTCTAGAAATGCTAGAGGATATCTCAGGTTACGGAATATGGACATTTTATTTATTACACCCTTCAACTTCTTGTTCTTAAAATTTTAAGTCTTGTACAATGACATTGTACTAGACTTGAATTTCCAAGTCAGATGAGCAAAGTTGTGTTGGCTATACAAATCATGATACCCAGGAAGTGGAGTAAGCAACCAATTCCTCTACAAATATACAGGGAGGGAAGGAGGGATAGCTAGATAATATCTTCATTTGGAGTATTCAGTGTCTGAAATACACAAAACATCCATAATTTACATAATAAAAGCCACTGTGATCAAGAGATCTTAATATCTAACACAACATAACTACAATTGACTCAGCTGTAAATTGGTGCCCTAGTTTACAGGTGGAGTAGCAAATATATGAAATTTGAGTCCTGATCAACCCAGAACATACTTATTCATCAAGGTATCCAATAACATTCCTAATCAGAGGCAGTATTGCTTTGTTATGATTTTCTTATAAAAGGTAGAGTAAAGCAGGTTTTAATATAGGATAGTTGTAGTATTTAGGGAGAGTGAACTTGAGATATTTTGCTGTTTTAGTTGTAGTTGCCTAGAACAGTATTTGGGACAGATGCCAACATCTGTCTGGCTATTAACATCTGCTAGTTGCATAGCTTGCATAGATTAATCCATTAACACTAGTGGATGAAGCTTTTAAGGAAGCTGATTAAAAGATGTTCCAAACTAGAGGACTATATACTTCATCAAATGTATATACATTGATTGTAATTATTGTATAAAATCAGTTATGTCTCTTGTACTGCCCCTAGCATATTGAAAATGAAGAGGAGGTAATGAAAAAAAAGCACACTGGCTAAACCCACACAGATTTATTAATTAAGATATACTTAATTAAGATTTGCCTGCAGCAGGAGCTCTATAGCACCCTGGTAGCATTACGGTGCTTGCAACAATAAAATTTGTCATTGGATTTGCAGTTACAAAAACACAAAGGATAAATAACTTTTTGTTTGATTTTTGATATGCTTTTGTCATTAATGCTGAAGTCCAGCATATCTTACAATGTTGTGAGGGTTAATATTAAATAAATCGCCTATACTGACAATAAATATATTTAGCACAGTCATCTCCCCCCACTCAGAAATGCTTTAAATAATATGACCAATAACATTGGATACACTTTCACTTTCAGGCATTAGTTCTGATCTAATTCTGACATTCATGCTATTTGAATTTGAGCAGGATTCAGTCACTTTGGATTTTTTTCTAGAAGAGTGTCCTACATATGTACTAATTTTGCAAAATGTACAAAGTCCAGCACTTCGTACAACAGTGTTTGAAAAGGAAAAGATATTCCTCATATAAGATAGGGATTTTTAGCTGGCTCCTTTTACCCCCCATGTTTCCATTTTTGAAATCACACTTGATGCTTTAAAGGAAAAAATTGGATAATATGTTTCATATGTTTTAATTAGGGTAGCTATGGAGCTTCAGAAATGATACAACAGTTATCCTAGCAGTGAAGCTTCTATGAGTAGCTGTACATATTGCGGTAATTTAAGTAGAATACCGCCCTGAGTCCTGAAAGGGAAAAGGGCGGTATATAAATCAAATAAATAAATAAATAAATAAATAGTGTTTCTTTCTGTAAGCATAGGTACATACTCTAGTTTCTTGCTAATCATTTATTTGCTATCTCTAGGATCCCTTGCTAGTTGGCTAGTATGTCTGTAGTTCCCTTATAACTACAGTATGTTGTAGGTTTCTTCTCTGTGTTCATGGTTATGTTAGCTTCAAGTATAATTTGTAGCAAGAATTACTCTAACCAGTATTATTTCTAATAAAATGATATTTTCTTGTCTTGCGCTGCTGGGAAAATGTTCTTCTCTTTAACAACACTTCTTTGGGATTTCCACATTTACCTGATGATAAATTTAGAGCTAGTTGCTTTCCACCATCTTTTTCAGGAAAGAGAGAGAAAGAAAAACAACAGGTGAAGAGAAATATAAAATAGGTAAAATATTTCTACATTGATTGTTTACCTGATTTTTTTCTCTCCTCTCCCCGGTAAATTAAAGTGCTGTCAAAGACTTGGAATTTGAGCTATATACATTATTGTTCAAATGGGTCAAATGGGGAGGGTTGAATCTAGACCATGTTGTCTTATAGCTAAGCCTTGTTGTCTCCACTTGCCATTTAGATAAGACTGAACAACATACAGCCTTGAGATAACTTTCTGAGTTGTAACATACACATGCTGTTAAGATAACTGAGGTTAACAAATAGCATGTCAAAATTATCTCCTTGTTTGCTGCTCTGCTGACTGAATTAACATCTGGAATTACCCTTGTGAAATGTTATTTATTATGTTGTATTATCTGACTTTCAGAGAGCACACATACAGTACTTTGTTCACGACAGTGACACCTCTGCACCCCATAAAATTGTGGTTTTTCTTATGCATAGTCTGCTCCACAGCTACAAAAAAAGTTCCCAAATGACCCTAAGCTAAAATACAGTAGGAACTGCAGAGAATAATTAGCTGAAAGATGTATGATAAAGCAATGATACAAAGCATCAAAATAATTCCATAAATTTAGTCACTCACTCATTCATTCATTCATTCATTCATTCATTCTTAGACATATATCTTGAGAAAAAATGAGACTATTATGGAAAAAATGTTAGAAAACAACACAGGGGGGAAAAAAACTTTATTTCAAAAATGTATATTACTGATGACAATTTCCAGAAAAATGTATTGCCAGTTTGGAAATGAGATTGTGTTAAGTGATCTGTTCATGATCATCTGTCAAACGAGAGACATGAATTATCAAATAACTAAATAAATTAGGAAAAATTGCAAGAGGAATTTATGCTGGAATCATTTCACCTATCCAAAAAGGATAGCTGAAATTCCTTCTGATCTAATGGAGCAATCTGTTTGTGATGTGATTTAGTTAATAATCTGCCCTGTTAATTTACTTTTATAATAATTTACCATGGTCTTCTAAAATGTACTGTTTTAGCCTGTTCCAACTTGTAATAGTCTTTCATTTTATAGAGAAAGGAATACATTCTTTGTCTCAGAGGGTGATTTACAGATAATCTAAGATCTTAGAAGTCACATCCCAGAGGAATTGGAGAGTATACTTCAGAATTTATAAATATGTCTATTGAACGAATGGCTGGTTTAATAGGGTCAGATTAGACCAAACATTTATACTCTTTTATTAACAATTACTTTACTGTTTTTTTGTTTGTTGGGGATTTTTTGCTTCATCCCATCGCTTCCCTTTTTGCTAGTTATAAGATCTTAGTATGTAAATGCATTTTTATATGAAGAACAACAGTTTTATTACTTTTATTATATCCAGTATGAACTGAGAGAGTTGAGATTGACATAAGAACCAAAAGCAGAAGTGCTCTGTTAATTCGCAAAACTACTTTGTGATCACTTCCTCATATTTATTTTTTATATATTTTTGTTAATTTTTAACAAAATAAAAGCCATAAGACAAAATAAAGATAATAAAGAAAAATAGTAATAATTTAAAAAATTAAATAGAAAAGGTAATAAAAAAGGAAAAGAAAAATTATTATGAAAGTCTTGTGATTTTTTTGACGGTAGTTATAAATGCATTTATATTTTATCATATCTCTCTAAGGTTACATCATAATTACTTTCTTTCCATAAGCTACCTTTTCTAATCTTCAAACCTATAAATCCTAAATGCATTTTTTCTTTTTCTTTCTTCTTTTTAGCAAAAAGCCCATAAGGGGTTCAAGTCACTGATAAATGTAGTTGTTGATCTTTCTCTAACAAATTAAATTTTGTCAACTCCATGAGTCTGTCATCTTCACCAACCATTCCTTCATTGCTGGTATTTCAAAAATCCATCCATTTTTGCCTATATAATAGCAGTAACCATATATGAAATAATATTTCATGGCTGTTTTCTAATTGATTGTCTATTAATCCCAGAAAAAAGTTCTGATTTCATTTGAATGTTGATGTTTAAAATTCTTTGTATCATTATATATTTTAATCCAGAAATTTCTGTCTTACTTACAAGTCTACCAAGATAAAATGTCCTTTCATGTTTCCATACTTCCAATATAAATTTGAAGTACTTCTATACATTCTGGACAACTTTTCTGCAAGCAAATGCCATGGTATATATCATTTTATAAAAATTATATTTTAAACTATAATATACAGTTCACTTTTTTTCACCACATATTTCCCCACTGTTCCATCAGTAATATTGTATGTAAAGTTCTTAGCCCATTTTTCACTTTTTTTTCATTTCTAATTTCAATAAAAGCTTATACATGTTAGCAATTACGTGTCCATTGTTTGTACATGATTCAAGTTTTCAAATTCTGTCTTCTGCTCAATTCAAAATGTCCTATTATCTATCCTAAACCTTTCTCTCAACTGTTTATTTAAAAATCATTGTAAAGTACATCCCTCTGTTCTCTTGATTTAATATTATATTCTTCATAGTCCGCCTCATATTTAATTTTTTAATGTATTATTAATTCTTTTAGGTTGCAGTCCTTTGCCATTATAGGAATAAACTTTACTAAGAGTGGTTGGAATTCTTGGAAATTGGGCAAAAGACTGAACCATTTGTCGACCTTTTATCAGCAGACAGCTCCTACCTCATGTAATAGAGCAGGGGTGTCAAACTCAAGGCCCAGGAGCTGGAGCTGGCCCACGGGGCCGCCCTGCAAACAGTGAAGGACTGGCCCCTGCTCTGTTTTCCCTGGCAAAGAGTTGCAGGAGGCCGTTGCAGCTGAAAACGGAGCTCAGGAGCCCGTTTTCTCTGACAGAGCGCTCGGTCCACCACAGGCACCACAACACAAGTGATAGCGACCTGGCCACGCCCACTCTGCCCCTCCTCCCGAGTTCAAACACAACCCTGATGCAGCCCTCAATGAAATCGAATTTGACACCCCTATAATAGAGAGATGCAACATCTATTTACTTAATAAACTAAGGAATCACATTTTTGGCTAACAAAATATCTATGAAATATTATTAAAACATTTTACTAAAACCAAGAAACACTTAGGAAACACATGCTCATGGAAATAGAGACAGCTAACAGTTGTGGCAGTAAAAGATCTTCTGAACCTCCTTGACGCAAATTGAAAAAAAAAGAGTTTCAGCATAACACTGGAAACCAGCTCCATATTTGAATGATCTCTACTACCAGTCATTGACAGATTTACGGAAACATGCATAGAGCCAAAACTAAAGATTGAACAGTAATCTACTAATTTTATCTTCTGAGATGTTTACAGCCAAATATGACTGCAACCATTTTAAAATGGTATCTCCAAACCCAGTATCTGCCAAGAAGGATGTTACTATGTAGGCTGCAATTCCATATCCCATTTCTCAGATAAGAACATGTTTATAACCCAATAAGAAGCCAGCAGTGTAGAATTGGCCACTGCAACTTGCAAATATTTGAACCAACTAAAATACAAATTACCAGTAAGGAGGCCAGTTCTTCTAAAAGACCCGTTAGACTTTTAATATTTAGAAATTGGAATTTATTCTACAACATGTTTGTTTCAGTACTTTTTGCACAGAAGGAGCAGCAATGCAACTGTATAGCATTGATGGCTTCTTTTTGGGAAACAATTTATTTTTCCTCTGCAAGCTGCTGGTTCAGGCCTTGGACTAGCACAGCCTTCCCCAGCCTGGCATTTTCCAGATTTAAGGAGACTGCAACTGGCTAGGAATGCTGGGATTTGCAGTCTTTAATATCTTTGGAGTGTGTGTGTGCCAAGTTGAGAAAAACCGAGCTTGTTTGTCATTTGCAGGGGCCAATTGGAATGGCTGATGGCCATGAAAACACACTTGATTCTTTTCAAATACACAAGATGAGGTACGCTGTCTCAATAAATTCTGCATGCTTTTCATCTATTAATAGCAAACCATTTATTTTGGCAATGGGTAGTTTTTAAGCGACTAAGAGCAGAGCCAAATTGACTGGCTGCTGTGGAAACTGAAGATCTCTTGTTTCTACAAAGAATAGTGCGAGACACGAATAGAAGGCCTACAGACTCCCCTGTGCCACCTCCAGCCCCATCCATCATCATCTGACTTTAAGTTTGAGTTGAATTCACCACATCCTAGAAATGAGGATAAGTTCAGATCTTTGCTTATATAATGGAGATTTTTTTCCTCCAACTTTGGGAACTTTCAGTTCTTTCAAAGCAGCTGGGAGGGGGAATACCATAGTGGCTAGGTTGGCTAGATATGAAGCAATTAGAACTCTGGATCTATATGACCACAGACTACTGTCTTACAACTCCCCAAGAAGGGAAACCTAGAGGTTGCCTGGATTTCCTAAGCATCGAGGGAAAAGAACTGTAAGAAATATGAACTTCTATCCAAATACATATACCTTGAATATTCCACAAACATAATGAGTTGAGAACACTTCTGTTCTCTCTCTATGTCCGTGATGGTGAATTTATGGCATGCGTGCCGGAAGTGGTACACTTCCATCCGTTGCCCGTTGCTGTTCCGGGTTCTGGCGCTGGCCAAGTGGTTTCCGCGTGAGCTGGGATGCTGAGCTTCCGATTTCTGGTGCGCACATGTGCGCCAGCCAGCTGATGTTCATGTGTGCATATGCACCAGGAACCAGAAGACCATGCACACTGGAAACCGCACACACAGGGGAACTGCTCTTCCAATTTCTGGTGTTCCTGTGTGTGCGCACCGGAGAACTGCTCTTCCGGTTTCTGATGTTCCCCCACACATGCGCATGTCCCGTTTCGACACTCGGTGCCAAAAAAGTTCGCCAACACTGCTCTATATCTTTCATCCCCTGGAACTAATGGATCAGTGTAGCTTTAAATGCTTTCACCAATCCTTTTCCCCCCAGATGGTGCTGATTAAGCTGATCCTAATGATTTAATTAATGTATTGATATCCACCATCTTTCTGCTCATTGGTCACTTAGGATGACCTGCTACATTCAAGTGGGGCAACTCCTCTCTTTGGAGGCCCATCCAATCCAAAACTGGTTTAAAGATTAAACCAGAGCAGAACTTTGAAATTGAGCAGAACCAGAGCATATCTACATGTGATCACCTGTAGAAGAATTTAGCTCTGGCCTTGAGGAAGAGGCGGGAGAGAGGAAACAGTTGCTCAATTCTGGGAAAGTAGAGATTGTGAGAAAGAGATTCAGACTAACTGCTTTGACTTTATTGTCCTTCAAAAGGGGCAGTAAAAGTTTTGGGCAACCTTTCGAGATGCTACTGAACAATAAAGCAGCATTCCTAGGATCCCTGCAGTGTCTGTTTCCTACTCAAATGGATGCCATAGCCTGAACAGTTGTACTGGAGGCCACTCATTCTCATTTTAATAAGCTAATTATTAAATTATAAATGTTTCTCCAGGATTTGCAATTTTTATGTAGATTTTTGCCCATTTTCCCTTGTGATGCTAGAGGAAAATGAAGGAAAGAGGAATTGACATGTTGATGTCCTACTCTAATTTATCTTTTCCTTGGATTGTGGTTTGAGAAATCTGTTTTTAACATTGCACTTGAAAAGGTTTGGCAGAGTGCTAATTGATATAAGGCCAATCCAACAACAAAAAAACCCCCCATCCCTTCTTCCCTGGCCCACCTCTTCAAGTTTAAACAAAAGTTTAAAAGCTCAGTGTTTTAAAGAATTCAATAAACAAATGTTTCACAAATGTTTAATTGGGTAATCGTTCAAGTCTTTGAAGAAAGAAATGTTTTAAAAGCATATACTATAGCCAGTTTGAAGCTTGAGATGAGTTGTAAGAAAAAGATAAAGAGCAAGCATGTGCCTGCAAAACTGAAGGAGAGTTTGGAATGGAATAAAATACAATGAATAAATGTACCTTATTTCTGTCTCCCTCCCTTCCTCTCTTTCTCTCTCTCTCTTTTGATAGTCCTCTACTTATCACAATTGAGTCCAAATTTCTGCTGCTAAGCAAGACAGTTGTTAAGTGAGTTTTGCCCCATTTTATGACCTTGTGGATGTGGAGACTCTAGAAAGAGTGCAGAGAAGAGCAACGAAGATTATTAGGCGACTCAAGGACAAAACATATGAAGAACAGTTGCAGGAACTGGGTATGTCTAGTTTAATTAAAAGAAGGACTAAGGGTGACATGATAGCAGTGTTCCAATATCTCAGGGGCTACCACAAAGAAGAGGGAGTCAAGCTATTCTCCAAAGCACCTGAGGGATCGGATAAGAAGCAATGGGTAGAAACTAATCAAGGAGAGTAGCAACTTAGAACTAAGGATAAATTTCCTGACAGTCAGAACAATTAATCAGTAAATCAACTTGTTTCCAGAAGTTGTGAATGCTCCAATACTGGAAATTTTTCAGAAGATATTGGATAACCATTTGTCTGAAGTGGTGTAGGATTTCCTGCCTCAGCAGAAGGTTGGACTAGAAGACCTCTAAGATCCCTCCCAGCTCAGTTATTCTGTTCTGTTCATGAAACTAGACTGTGCAGGATGAATTATTGCTGATTATTGCATAATGGTTTGGTATTTTCAAACACAAACACATGTTGAAAATGGCATTCTGATCTTGTTGCAGGTGACTCTGAAGAAATAGAGCTTTATTAAATGGAACATAACAGCCCTCATGATATGATAATGGAGTTAATAAGGCAGAAGAATAAACATCGGAGATTCTTATATTAATAGTTAAATGGTATCTGTGAGCATAATGAGCAACAGCAACAAGAAAGCTAGGCATGCTAAGCTGGCTGAAAGCTCCTACGCCAACAAGAATATCCAAGAATATCTGATTGAATAAGATTCCAACATCTCTCCAAATTGGGTATCCATAGTGGAGATAGGGAGGGCTGATTAGCTTGCTGGTAATGGTATGGATGAAGTTTCACAATACTAGGAGTGCTCAGATATTCAAGGCATAATTGCAGCTGAATAACTAGACTAGTCCCTCAGTGAAAGAAGAATAGTTGTTTGCATCCTATTACTAATTATTCCCACATATTCATTTAATAATGAACATGTAAAAAATTAATAATGGACAAATTGTTGAGTATTGTAAATCCAACAATTGATGAGTTGTGCCAGCCTATGTTTTTTTCAACAGTGAATGTGGAAAATAAAGGGTTATATGAACTATTAATGTGCCATTCAATACCTTTTTTTGTTTTTCTATGGAAATGATTTTTGGTAACAGAAAAAAAAGTTTAATAAGTTAAATCAAGTTTAGAGTTGGTATTTCATTAAAAATGTAGACACTTGCCATTTTTTAGATTTTCCATAGTTGGCATCTTTGTTGTATGTAAGCTTTTCTGTGAATGTGAGAAATATGTGTCAGAAATGTTACTTTTAGTTCTCCATAGATAATTGGTATGGAGAATTAGGATGCTCAATTTTTCTGTTCCCCAGGGTGCAACCTAACATCTATTTAACTTTGCTAACAACTCTACTGTGTTTTGTCAGTTCCTGGGAACTGTTATGAAAACATTGAGCAGTCTATGACACGATGGATAGATTTTAGACTGTTTTCATATCACACTTGCTTGTTTTGAACAGCGTTGCCTTTGGAGGAAGTAATACATTTTAGAGATCACCAGATCTTATACTTTGCAAAATTGTAATTTCTAAGAAAAAATGTAATTTTGAATGCAGGACACTGGCTTTTTCTTTCTCTGAAAAGGAAAAAGGAAACAGCATTTCAGAAGTAAGCATATTAAAGATACATCCATTAAAACAATATTAGCCAATACTGCTATATTAAATTTACTGTCATGTACTTTGTATTAGGACGTGAGTAATTGATGGATAGATGGAGAAAGGCACATCCACATACAAGAATATCACAATTTTTAATATAATGTAATGTAATATAACCTCTTATACACACACTGTCTTACATTCTACTGTATCATATTTTACTGCAGCATTTATTAAAGTATGGTGCAGGGACCCCTTGAAATTCTGTCAACCTTACAGTAAGCTTAATCAGTAAATTAATTCTAATTTATTCTAATGCTATATTAAAAGAATCTTGAAAGTCTGAAAGTACAATTCTCTTGCCATCACCTTTATACCCTTGGAGAATCTAAAACAACTCAATGCAGCATGACAACTCAACTTGCCATGGCCAAATCGCCATGGCCAACTCACAATGGCCAATAATTAATGAAAGGATGCAAAAGAAGGGACAAAATGAAATATGAATGACAAAAAATTAAATATTGTAAAAAATTATTTTAAATAATTAAATTGAATTATTTAATTGTCTTGGGGCACATCCCATGGCAAGTTGATGGTGGCGAATTGTCCCTCAGCAAGATGGCCATGGCAAGTTGGTCACAGTGAGTTGACCATAGAAAGTTGGCTATGGCAAATTGTCCTACTCTGCCCTTGGAAAAAGTTGCTTCTGAGACTTTCCCCATCCACTATTCAGCTACAGGCTACGCTGTCTCTTATTTGAACATTCCCTAGGCACTACCTCTTTGCTCCATCTCCCAAGGTCTTTCCAATGTGCCATTACTGTTTCCCCAAGACCCTCTCAGAGTCCACAAAATCAAGATTATTTGCAAGGCTTCAAACATGACTAAGAAATCCATATAATGTGGGGTGTGGGTGTGGGTGTGTACACAGTCATTGGTTAAATCATTGGTCAAAAAAAGATGAAGCAGATAATGCAAAACTCATTGAGTTACCATCTGCAATTGGATTCTTTTGTGATTGGCCATGTACACTATGGCAGCCATTTGTGATCTGGCAAGAAGTTTTTCCCCACAGTCACCTTGACACAATTCAAAATGTGTCCATATTCCCAAAGGATCGCTTACCCCAGCCTAATGAATAACTTCTACTAACAAACATCTGTTTAGGTATTAGTTATGCTAATTCAGGAAATGCACAATTGCACACATGCCCCCTTTTCTTTAAAGAGAAAAATAGTATTTGTTGATCTGTATTCAAAATAAATTAATATAATTAATCACGCTAGAATATGACTAGATTTATACATTAAAAACATTATTAGAATAGCAAACAAAAAGGAATGAGGGATGACTACTTTACTATATACTGGACAACGTTTGATTAATCTAGTCTGAAAGAGTCACAAGAGTAACAACATACAATCAGTAAGAGTTATGCTATAATGCATTTGCGTGTTGACTATTCCAGCAATACATTCTGGGATAACATTATCCCGCCTTTGGTATATTTGTCCTTTCTTTGTTCAATAGTAGACTCATAATTTACCCCAGCTTACAAATAACGATTTCTGTGATGCAGAAGTTGAAATCACATCTCAAATGGAACTTTAAGAGTTAAGCCAGTAAACACAGCAAAATATTTTGAGCAACTTGTTTGAGAAACAGAAATTCGAGGATGTAATTATTTTCTCTTTTAAGCATCAGCTAAAACCATCCATATTCTCTCAAATTTGTCATTGTAAAAATTATAACAAAAAATAAGTTATTAATACGTGCTCTTTTGGATAAAACTGAATCCATTCCAAGTTAATCTTCTGTACTGGGGAAAAAAACAGCATAACATCACTTGAAAAAAATGTAATGTCTCTGGAAGAACAGATCCTACATGTAAATAAATTGTTATTTGCAAACTTTTCAAATGCTTCATTTACCTAATATGCTAAATACAAATATGGTTGTTGAGATACAGATGCCTTTTAAAATTGCTGAGAATCATTAATTTTCTATCCTGATTTTCTATCAAGTCACAAACATTTTATACAGTAAGCATGAGAAGTAAGCATGGGATTTTCTGCATCAGTATGAATCTTCTTCTGCCAGAGAATCTGCTTTACCTTTCAAGGCTGAAGGTACAATCCCTCCCTCAAAGAAGCCCGCATCATAGCATGGACCCGATTGCAAGTCATCCTCAGGGTGACCTTAATAAACCAAGAGAGACCTATATTAAACAAGCATATGTCTGAACAAACAGTTTGGCAAGTCCTGTTTACTTTATCAAACTCATCCCAGATCACACCACAATGCTGAGTCCCAGGCGTGGTAGCCAGATTTACCAAGTCTGAAGTCAACTCCTATCAGTCAAATACCTTAACAGATATAAGGACACGGGTTTAATGGCCTTATAAATAGTGCCCTTTGACCAATAATTCCACACAACTGTTCTTTCTATTCATAATACATGCTGGTTCACCTCACAAAGTGTACTAAGCAGGGGTGGGTTTTACTTACCTTCACTACCAGTTTGCAACAGGAACACACATTCGCATATGATGCTTCTGTGCTTGCGCAGAGCGTCCATGATGACATCCTGGTGGGTGGGTGGAGCCTCCCGCCACATTTACTATTGGTTCTAAGAACCGGACAGAACCGGGAGGAACCCACAACTGGCATTAAGCCATGTTTTATTTTAATAATGGTTAGAAAGCTACAGTGACCATTTCCACAATATACTAAGCAAAATCAAGCCAAACATATTATGTATACAGTTATTTTGTAATACAGTGTGTGAACCAATAATGGCATGAGAGAATGTAGAAAAATCTGAATTCCACATGGATCTTCTCTGCAGTGGCTTCTATACAGGCTGAGATTGGATATGACTTTAATTATCATACACCAATATTACTGAACCTCCAAATCTACTGATCTGTCTTTTAAACATAATGATGGAAAGCATATGGGAAAAAAAGCTAAGAAATGGCATAGAAAAAGATAGAAATAGTACCCAAGCATGCTCTCCTCTTTTGTTCCTCTGCTAAAATCCATTCTCTTTTTCCTTTACACAAATCTAATATGTTTTTTAAAGTGTTTCCACATAATGCTTTGAAAAAATACAAGCATTCAAAGGATAGGTATTTTATTATTCTGATTGAAATGAAGTATTTTGTACACATTTCCTTTCTGCTATGTTATTGAACTTCCTGATAATAACTTCATTTAAAATATGAGCAATATATTGTCTGTCTCTCCAGGATTCCTGTAATTAGATTTAAATTATCTTTCACTTAAATTGCATGTTTAAGACAGGGTAGGGTGTTGTAATATCAGTAACACTATCATTCAGTATAGGAAGTGGAAGGTGAAATGCTATTATAAGACAGAAAATATATTCCCCCTTAAAGATTTAAGACAGCAGCTGAAATAGTTTGCCTGACAAGTTGATAATAGACTCTAATACAAGGATATTTAATTTACTCCTTTGCAGACTTATCTTTTGTAAATTTTATACTAAATTGATGTCTTCATTACATTTCCTAGAAGATGCCATTCATTGTATGGTCATTAACTAACACATTACAGATTTGTTGGTCTCTGACAGACTGCAATTATAACAGTGCCAAATTCTACAAATTCCATGGGTAGTTCTAAAAATGAATGACTTATTGTTCACATCGAACACACTTTTTAAAAAATGAGGTATCTATATCTGTTTGTGTTATCTTTCCATTTAAAAACCCATATACACTCATGCACCTTAAAAATATGTTAAAATATAAACATTAATGAAAACCAATTATATAAATTCTAATGAGTAAAGAGCAAGTGACAAAAGTGTACTGATGTACCCATACAGAGTACATCAGTACATTAAGTGAAGAATACTAACATTTAAATCATATTGTCAGGGTTCCAGAAAACCCGTCTCCAGACAAATGACTCCACAACAAACATACCTTAAAGTTCCATTTATTAGAGAAGGTATACTGGCACATCTGGGAAAACCCGAATCTAACAGTTCCAGATTCTCCCTCAGTAGATCAAAACCCCAAATCCATCCCCTGCACCTATTCTCCTGTCACGTAGCCCAATCACCATCCATCTCCACTCGAGCCATCTCCGAAATCCTCCTCCTGCACCGGCATAAACACAATGACCTTGACCGAAAGGAAGAATGCTATTATGTCTAACTGCAATCACTCTCCCCCTCCTATTTTCCCAATCAAAACGTTTGGCAGTGTGGAAGCTTCTGGTGCTAATATGGCTTCCAAAGCTGACACATATTACAGGTATATAGATCCAGTTTGGATCTATATCCAAACTGAATATAAAGCACCAGGCTAGAAACCAGAAGTCTGTGAGTTCAAATCCCTCCTTAGCCATGAAACCAACCAAAGTCAGTCTTTCTGTGCCCAGCTCACCTCACAGGGTTGTTGTAGAAGGAAGTGTGTTGAATATATTCATTGTCTTGAGTTATTATGAAAAATAATAAAGACAAGATACAAATGAATAAATATTATTATTTATTAATATTATAAATATTATTATATAGAAGATGACAAGAGCCCATACATTTAATAAACATATGGGCGGCTTTCATTTGAAATGTTATTTTATCCATTATAACACATCTTTTTCAATAAATTTAAAATTAATATATTTTTAATTAAAATGAAAAGGAAGGGATAACTGGATATCATTAATACATTTGTACATCTTAAAATTGGGTTAAATAAAATGAGCTGTTGGAAAAATATTTTGTTATGATTTTTGAACACTAATAGCAAAATTCAAAACTGTTTAGATAACCACATAAAATACCAACTTCAACAACCTTTTTAGTAGAAAAAAACATTTTGAAAATGTATACCTTTTAACTCCATAGAACTATTACAAAACTAATGTGTGTTTTAATTATCTCATCACAACCTTAGGAATATGCATACCAAATCTACTAGCTCCTATAAATTATACTGTCAGGCCTATTCACTCAGCCTACTTTAATCAGAAATATCTTCCTGATGTACAAAAATTGTGTTAGATATTTGTTCCCTCCAAAGAAGAATTTGGGAATATAGTTCAAGAGACAGTCATCATCTTTAAACCTTTTCTAATGTTTTTCCCACAAAAGGCAGATAAATGATGATTTCTGTTCCTTTTGTCAGGCTGAAGGCTGTCATGAGAACATTCTAAAACATCATAAGAAAATAGTTTGGGCAAGACAGGTCTCTAATCCAATCTCTCTCTGCTCCTATTTTCTACAACCATCCACTCTTTAATGTCTTCATTTCCCTTTCTGTTTCTATTAGTCCTTCTCTTTCAATCTCAACTTCTGCCATTGGTCTGTCCATCTGGACATCTTTTGCTTCCCTTCAGTCTTATAAAATCTTTTAAAGTGAGAATGTAATAGTGACATTCTTATATAACTATTTTTTTCACATATAGATCTCTAGGTTTTGCAGTTGAGATTATGCCAGAAAAGGGAGGCTTTATGATAACACTTGCATTTCAGAGATGAATCCACATGTAGTTAAAGCAGTTTTCAGATATATTTCTTGATTGGACATCTTGTCCTTGGCCAGTCCTATAACACAGATGGGAAGAAACTTTAACAGAATAACAGATTTGGAAGGGACCTTGGAAGAGTGGTGAAATCCAATTTTTTTTACTACCAGTTCTGTGGGCGTTGCTTGGTGGCCATGGCATAGCATGGCTTGGTGGGCATGACTTGGTGGGCATGGCAGGAGAAGGCTACTGCAAAATCTCTATTCCCACCCCACTCCAGGGAAAGAATACTGCAAAATCCCCATTCCCTCCCCATTCCTGGAGGAAGGATATTGCAAAATCTCCATTCCCACTCCACTCTGGGGCCAGCCAGAGGTGGTATTTGCCGGTTCTCTGAACTACTCAAAATT
>JANHFK010002186.1:83815-94587 GCA_036250565.1 Sibynophis collaris | reverse complement strand
ATTTTTTTTTTACAGTGAGCCAAGTTCTGTGTAGAATAGAATGTCAGAAATTCAATCATTCTACCCTGAACTACTTAGAGCCCCAGAGTAAAATTGGAATATTATTTCTAATAAAAACCTATAGGAAGATAACAGCATTCCCTTTTTTGCCATATGGTCTGTGCTGCAACATGTTGTCCTACTGGCCACATGACTGCTGGCTCTTTGGCTTAAGAAATGGAGATGAGCACTGCCTCTTAAAGTTGGTCATGACTAGCAGGGTAAAACCTGTGGGGACCCCTTTACCTTTTTTTTTTAATGTTTCTAATATATAAAAGTCAGTACTGTCATGTCTTAATGCTGTCCTAGTCTAAAATACCATAAGGCTTATAAAGTAGATTCTTGATTCTCTACCCTGTGACGCTTATTACTCTACTGAGCGAACGTACCATGAGCAAGGCAATCCAAATCTATAACTGACACTATTTTTGATTTCTAGAAATATTAAGAAGATTGTAGGAATATTATGTATGAATTCGCTTAAATGATAGAGTTAGAATCTTGAGAACTCTTTTTTCATATTCCATAAGAGCAGTAAAATCTGTTCTATACCTAAAGCCTCTGTTGTGATGGCCCCAGATATTTGGAATGGATGTTATTTTTCATTTGTTGTTGCAATTGCATTGACTCAGCTTTTTGCGCTCTTAATTTATAAATTGCTTTGTGAATAATTTTTAATCGAAAAGAAGCCTATAGATAGTTCTCAACGAAGTTAATAAGTCAGTGCTAAAAATATTATAGTTAACATCCTTGTTATTTTTCCCTCTACTTGCAAGGTACGTTTTGTATTTCTTATATGCTATCAGGTTAGCATTTTCATAATTATTTTCATTTCTATTCTACGTGCGGGTGTGTGCAGTTGAAGGAATGCTTTGTGCGTGCTTGTATTTTCTGCTTTGGAATAATTCCAGAGAGAACTTTTACAGCTGCAGTTCCAAGGTTGAGGTACCTTATTCAGTTGAGATAGTTTTTTTAAAAAAACTTCACAGCCCAGGGGTTCTAGCTGTGATAGTTGGAGCTTAAGAAACATTCCACCACATATGAAGTAGGCAGCTGTATTTGAGATGGGAAAGCAAATCAGGGTTCAGCTAGGCGGGTAAGCCAGTAATTCAGAATCATGCATATATGCCTTTTAAGTTCCAATGAAAAAGAATGTCTGTAGCACAGGTTGAACTGTGGAGTCCTTGATGCTTTCTGAGCTTGATTGTTTTCATGCAGGTGTTCATTATCTAGGTAACATTGTCACTGATAGCATTTTTGAGGTGGATCACTTGGTTAGTGTGGGTGGTTTTATGATAGACTTGTGTTTCTAATTGGCCACCATTTCCTCTGCTGATGAGGATATCCAAGAAGGATAGTGTGGTGTTGGTGTTTTTTTCCACCCATGTCAATTTTATTCCTTTGACTATGTTGATTGTTCACGTATCTTTTCTAGTTGTTCCTTTTTTATTATGACAAAAGTGTCATATACCTACTGGATCCAAACATAGGGTTGTATGCGTGGGAGTATTATAGTTTTAAAGACTGCTGCATATCTCTGCTATGTGTCCTAAGAGTGGTGATCTCCTAGGTATTCCTCTGATTTATTGATACATCTGCATATCAAACTGAAATTAGATAGTGAAGCAGAGGATGGGAAGGTCCTTCATTCTGGGTGTTCAGATCTACTTATTTGATTAGGTTGGCTAGTTGCATGATACTCCTGCTATGGATTCTTTCACTGGTTCTGCGGTGTTAGCCCCAGTTCTAGCACTGAAAATGTTACCTAACTGGGTGATGAAAAACAATCAAACTCAAAGAGCACCAAGGAGTTTTTTTAAAGTTGTTAGACAATGTGTACCTGTTATAAACCTACTATTAAACACCTGCTGGTTATGAGTATTGTGGTACAAAGCAGATAGAGAAACCTGCTTCTTGCCCCTGTAAACTTTTAAGAGGCTGCAACATAGTTCTCCTTTTGTGGGCTACATACAAAAGAACATGAAGAACCTAAAATCCCCAAGTAACTCCTATTGTTGTAACCTGCATGTCCACTGATATTTAGAATTAATTCAGTGATGGGTGTTCACATGGATTGTTTTTGAGATCCTGTTGTTTCAGAGGGCATCCTTGCCAGTTTCCCCAGTATTTCACTTCCTAAGTCATGGGCCAGGGAGGGGCATAGGGACTCCTTCGATATCATGGGACAGTGATACGCAGTTTTAGCAGAACCAGGCTAGAAAAAGAAACCCCATTCCATAATCATCACAGAAAAACTCCAGCTGTCTTAATAGAAACCAGGTTCAGTCCAGCATTCTCTCTAACTCTCAGAGCTGGAAAATTCTTTCACTTTATATGAGCAATTTGTTAAAGACTGATGGGAGGAACACAGAACGGGCCAGGCCTGGAACCTTCAGGGCTATTTTACATTCACACTGTAGCTGGCTCTGACATGTGACCATAATGTGAAAGGCATTTCCTGCTCTTGCTCTCGTGTGACATTCAAGAAAACCACCAATTCAGATGGACTCTCACATTTCATTTGCATTTGAATATTTGAACTTCTTGAGCATTTCTGTTCTTGCGAGGGTCAAGGGAGTGTGGTTTATAATTAGCAATTATTTATTAATACATCGACATCACTAACTGATACAATATTTGGAGTGCCATTGTATTAGAGCTGTAGTGGCACAGTGATTAAAATGCAGTATTAGAGGCTAATTCAGCTCACTGCCAGGAGTTCGATCCTCACAGCTTAAGGCTAAACTCAGCCTTCCACCCTTCTGAGGTTGGTAAAATGAGGACCCAGATTGTTGGGGACAATATGCTGACTTTGCAAACCGCCTAGAGAGGGCTGTAAAGCACTGTGAAGTGGTATATAAGTCTATTGCTTTTATATTTAGGGATTTCCTGGATGGATGTGTCTTTTCTATTCCTTTGAGGTAATTTATTGGGGAGAGGAAGGATGTAAAACTAAGGAAGGAGAAGCTAAAGCAAATGGTAGAGAAGGAGCCCTAAAGCTATAAGTAGCCCTTGAAAACATTGTCACCTTCAAAACGTGTTACTAAATGGATGTTTTAACGTTCAATATTATTTAATTTAAAGATAACAATTATTAACTGGGTTAGGAACTAATCTTCATAGGAAACCCTATCTGTGGTCCTATCTGTGGTTTTGAAGTGTAGCCTTCAGTACATCTTTCAAAAGCCAAGTATAGACTATAATCAATATAAAAAGTAATGAATCTTTTATACTAAAGCCCAAAAAGAAGGCATGTATACATTTTGTTTTTCTTTGACATCCCATTTGCACCTTCTTCTCTACATACCTCTCATATATTCCTATTTCTTCCTGCTTGGCAGACTTTCAGGAAAAAGATCTACTGCTTTTGTTAAATTGCTTGGTGGCAAAGGGATCTGAAATGGAGTGGTGAGTTACCCATGCCTGGTCACGTGACCCCCCCTCTTTTTAAAAAAAAAAATGTGCTATGGGTTAGAATAAGAATCTCTTGGATTCTCATCCTGCTCTTTCTATTCCTAATGAATTGGAATATAAAGTTTTAGGACTGGTCTGAGATAACAGTGTGCAGGATTACTGTCACTCTGTTAATTACTTACTGTGATGCTTTTGCATCTATCTTTATCATCAACCATTTTTTTCTGAGATTACAGTCTTAGTTCGGTTTCCAATTCACTATTTGGTTGCAATTGACAGGTTGATTAAATAGTTGGATGACTTTTTTCTGAAGGCAAGATAAATAGATAACAATACTTGGGTTTGTTTTCTTTGTGTCTTAAGATGATTGTGAGCCGGCTTCCTATATCTGGTTCTCTCCAATATGTTGGGACTACAGCTCACAGCTAAAAATATCTAAACGCATCTCAGGTTGGAATAGACTGAACTTAAGTAGCTACTATACTGATGGATTGTTCTATCCTAGTCAATATTTCTCTTCTTTTATTTTCAGATATATGTTGGGGAAAGGAGGAAAACGGAAGTTTGATGAGCATGAAGATGGGCTGGAAGGCAAAGTGGTGTCTCCTACCGATGGTCCATCTAAGGTGTCTTACACCTTACAGCGCCAGACTATCTTCAACATTTCCCTTATGAAACTTTATAACCACAGGCCCTTAACAGAGCCGAGCCTGCAAAAGACCGTTTTAATTAACAACATGTTGAGGCGGATCCAAGAGGAGCTCAAACAGGAAGGCAGCTTGAGGCCTATGTTCCTCACCCCATCACAGCCTACAGATCCTCTTGGAGACAACTTTCGAGAAGCTCAGCCTGCCTTTAGCCATCTGGCCTCTCCGCCAGTCCACCCCACTGACTTAGCAAGCCCTACACCATTGGAGTCTTGCCTCACCCCTGCCTCTCTGCTTGAGGATGACACTTTTTGCACTTCCCAGACTATCTCATTAGATGGTCCTCCAAAATTACCACCTCCAACGATCCAACCAGTAAAGGACAGCTTCTCCTCAGCCTTGGATGAAATTGAGGAGCTCTGTCCAACACCTACCTCCGCTGAGGCAGTAGTAACTACAGCAGCAGCAGATACAACTGCACCAGATAACTCTAAGGAGAATTCCAGTGAATCCAGCATTCAAAAGCCTGAGGGTATACAGGAGAACAGAATGAGTGAGCCTAAACTCATGGACTCATTACCTGGCAATTTTGAGATCACAACGTCTACAGGTTTTCTTACAGACTTGACCCTGGATGATATTCTCTTTGCAGACATTGATACGTCTATGTATGATTTTGACCCTTGCACATCCTCTACAGGGGCTGCCTCAAAAATGGCTCCTGTCTCCGCAGATGACCTCCTCAAAACTCTGGCACCCTACAGTACCCAGCCAGTAACCCCCAATCAGCCTTTCAAAATGGACCTTACAGAACTGGATCACATTATGGAGGTGCTTGTTGGGTCATAGATCGATAGCAACTTTTTAAACGCACCAGTATAAGCCCTTGGTAGTATTTTCACAAGGACCCCTCTCCTTCCAAACCTACCAAGAAACACATAGACACACACATATATGCACGCACGCAAATACACACACCACTGTGCATGCGTCTTTGCTTGTCTTTTTTTTTTTTAAGGATCATACTTGTTTTTGCTTCAAGCAGAGTTGGAGTGCCTTCATTCATGTATGACCACTTTTAATGTATTTCTGAAAGTGGTTCCTCAAGGGAGACCTGAAATCCTAATATAGGAAGAAAATGCATATTGTAAAACATAAATATGTTTGACAAAAAAAATGTAAAAGCTAAGCACAAGGATTATGTTGGGAAAAAGCTGTAAATTGCATGTGCATATTTTGTCTATTTTTTCTATAAGTTTTATTGCAAGAGGTTAAAATATTATTTAGATAATTGCAGTACCTTTTTGGCATTTTAGCACTGTCTAGGTTGACTTAGCAATCCAGCCTTTTTAGAGGTATTAATGATTCCTCTTTAAATGTTGCATTTACATGGCTCTTTAGAAACTGCTACCCAAATTTATTTTATATTTTTGTATAGATTCTGCAATTTATGATATTGGGTTTTTTTCTTAGAAAAAGAAAAAGAAACAAAACAAAATGCTGTTTGTACTCACATACACACAAAAAAGGAAATAGTTATTTTGGTAGGATTTGCTCACCCCATTCCTGCATATACCTTCTGATGTACAAGAACTGCTTGTAGTTTTATACAGACTTGTAGTGTTTTATATGCATATAATGGTGCAAAGAGAAGTTTGGATCAAATCAGTCTGCAGCTGGCCTCCCTGAATCCAGACACCATGCTTGAAGGAAAAGACCAAGGGCTCTTCCCTTAAAAGTTTCACAGATATTTACTCCCTGCTGCCTACTACTGTGATTAACAAAAAACCTTAGAGCCATGTATATTCCAACACTGATGTCAAACAGTTGGCAAGAAATAGCTGTGAAACTTTATTCTGATGAAACTCCCTTGTTCTCCCTTCCCTCACTCCAAAAGGATCAAGAAATGAAAAAAAATATTTCCTCCAACCAAGCTTTTTTTAAATTTGCAAAACAGATTCCACCCTTTGTCTGACAGAGTAGGATGTCCTTAAGTCTGTTGAGCTCAACCTTCTCATAGTTCACGGCTTTCCTGGTGAGAAAGTTGTGTTCCTGAAAATATCTTTTTTTTTTTTTTTTGGTAAGTGCAGTTGACAGAGTGCACAGTTGATAAAGAGTGCCCCGTTCAGATTCAAACAGTAGAAATGGGTGAGCTTTGGTATACTTTACTCTGTCTTGAGGTATTACCATAGTAAATGGCATCTAGTTTTAGAGCATCAACAGTTGAGGCACTTACCAGTTTTAAGGAGAAGCGTGTTGTGGCTGTAGCAGATTGTTTTGTTTAATTGTTTGGGTTTTTTATTTTGTTTAAAGCCTGAAAGTAAGTTGCGTTGAAATCAGTGGAGATTCCTTCCAAGAAACTGAGTTTAGGATCAGGAGTGGGAAAAGGCCCTTTTGCCTCTGTGACAGTATAATTCTAATGTACCTTATTTCTTCTAATCATTCTTACGATGATTCTTGCCCTTTGCTTGGAACATTAATATTCTTATTCACTCTGTTGGCAAGTGCTGAAAAAAAAAATCTGACTTCAGTATTACTGCAGTGAAATCATCTCTTATCAGCACTGGATGGACTCACTCAAGTATCCATTGCTCTTAAAACTGGAGCTAGTTGTGCTTTGAACACTTGGTATCTTTGGGGGGGTTGGTTTCTTGATTCCACTCTGTTCCTTGCTTTATACTTTATATGGCCTGTTTGACAATGTATTGAAACTGCAATCTTCTATGCATGTTTCCTCCCCACTTAAGTCGTCTCATTTCTGCACCTGTTGCAATTTCTCTCTCTCTGTTCATTGTGATGTACATTTGTGTTAAAGAAAACTTGCAATGTTTTCATGCCTGTTGCCGAGATTGCTATGGCATATTAATTTTAAATGGTACTTAATTGAGTGCAGGTTACAAACTATACTGTTGATATGCATATGGCTTCTTTAGGAATAACGTTTATATTTATTTAAGAAAATTTAAATTATGTTTATGTAATTTGGCAATATTCAGTTGGTTCTGCTTACTTCTTGTCATGGATTTCTTAAAATTGGGTCTTTTCTGCCTTTAAGATGGCAACTTTATAAACTGGCACTTTAGAACGGGCCATATATATTTATTTAAAATGCATGTAATTTATTATAAACAATGCACACAAAGTTTTTCATTTGTGTCCAAACTATCTGAGTAATTAGAGGGCTGCATGCCTACACTAAATATGCCATGCCAAATTATCACCTAAATTCTAATACGTTAATCATATTTTGCTATCTTTCTTGAAAAGTTTAATTTCCTTCAAATAACAGTATAGTTATAATTTGAAGTTGCTCATCTTTATAAGTAAGCATATTTTTCCCAATTCTTCCTGTTGTGGGGAGGAAAAAGAGAGCTGGCATATTCAAAAAAATTTAACTAGAAGTTATAACAACCAATTTAGATTACAAAATGCCCTAAACAAGGATCTCTTCTCTTTTGTTAGTCTGGTAATCACTAGGAATATGGCTGGTATTGTATAAAATAACACTGAATTACAGTTTCATTAGGAATTTGTGGATTTGAGAAGATTAGGTCTTTCAAATCTGGGCTGCAGAAATCCAAAATGCCACTAAATTGTAGCAAACGCATACTGAAAAAAATAATCTTTGCTTCCACCGTTTGGTTGTCCAGATCGGTGCAGAACTAGATAGGGTAGCCAGATATGGTAGCTACTATGGTGTTACTAGCCAAGTAGGATAATCTTGGGTGCAGATATGTGCAATGCTAGAAAACACTCAATTTAGTTTTAATCAGGATGGCAACATCCCAAGCCTTTGCTGGAACAGTCTAGGTTTAGATTAAAATTAAAATGTCAAGGAAAAAAGTAAACAAGATTTACCATTGTCAAAATCTGATTTTACACGTAATCCAGAAACAATACTTTCCTTTTTGGATGAGGTAATGAAGTATGTAAACAAGTACCACATGTTGGGCAGAAGTTCAAATTAACACCATTTTAGAGAGGAACAGTAGGTTTGTTTTCCAAATGCTAACTTTGCCATACAAAGCAAAGCCATTTGAAATGTTGAGCAGAAACAAGTCCTGATTACAACATTCTGTGATGCAAATGAGTATGATTGTGGCAGATAGTGCATCCACCCCATAGAACTAGACACCCCAGTATGATGAGTGGCCTCACAGAAATACCAATTTAAATACTTCTGTCTCTAATATAACCACCTCCCTTAAAGGATCAAAACTTACCAGACTACAAATTCCTCTTTTCCCCACACTCCAAATTCCATCTTGAATGCTGGGGACATTTTTAATGATGCAAAATGTGCAATGAAGTGACAAGAAGAGAGCAGAATTAAAAAGAGCTGTTTGAATTTGAAGTGATTTTTTTTCCCATTTTTGTTTTTCATAAGTTATTTATTCCATTTTATTTTTCTTTTGTAAATATATTTATTTTATTGTGAAGCTAACAACATCTGGATTGTAACATGTACAGAATGTATGGTAGGAATGTATTCTCTTGTAGGAATGTGAAATCCATACAAGAGGGAACTGAAAGTTAGATTTGGAGATTATTATCTGGGTTCTGTTCAGAATACATGTCATTCATCAGATCTCTCTCCTGCCTCTCCTGCTTTTCTCTACTGAGAGTCACTTTGATTCTGTAGGACATGCAAAAAAAAAATAGAATTATAAACTCAGTTATACAAATCAAACTTTTGGTATCGCTGGGTATTTCAAATGGGGCAGATTCTAGTTCAAATTGTCAAATACAGCTTTGGTTTCAGTGAGACTTCGTTGCATAATGTCTACTCAGGAGTAAACCTCATGGAGTTTAATTAAACTTACTCCTGAATAAGCATGTACAGAATTTCAGTCTTAAAAGGCCTAAAGTGATATATTCTCACTCTGGTAGCTGAAACTGAATAAGGATGCATGTTAGCCTGAAGTATATGTTTGCTGATAAATAAAGGAAGAGTGTTTAATATTCCTCTTCCTTCAAAGTTGCACAGAAGCAGCGTGCACCACAAGATTCATCCTAGAGAGACTGGGCAGAGCAAGCTGGCTTCTTGCAATGGAAGATGATGTAAGGTGGAAACAGCTTCCTGACCGAAGAGTTCAATTGCTTTGGCAACCTGAGCTTCATATCACAGCAACCTGTCCCCTCCCCCACCCCCGAGTTTCAGTTTGAGCTGCTAGTGCTTAAAACCGGGAAACTTTAAGCGGGGGAAGGGGTTTCCTAAGGTAAGATAAGCCTTTACTTTACACATAAGTGTGCCTTTTCTTCTGCAGAGAGTGTAAAGTGGCATAACACAACCTGTTTCAAAAATGCATATTTATAGCTTGTCCCTATATTGCTTGAAATGATTATGCATAAGTAGTTGTTTAAAGTGCACTGTTGAAAGTGACCTGTCGTACATCAAATATGGCGAAAGTTACAGTGCACTGTTGTATATTGAATACACCTGTATCCAGTAGCATGTCCTGATGAGACTTCTCAGGAGAAAACAAAGCAATGCAGAAAACAGTAGTAGGAGAAGGAAAGAGTGGAATTTCATGACAAAGTGGGTTTTTAGGTCTGAGTAGAGCTAGCTATAGGACTCAATTTGCAATAACTCCTTTATCTGCTAGCTATTATATAGCTTTCAGATTAACTGTCCTAGGCTTATATGAAATTGAACAAGGAAGCCTCTAGGAGAAACATGGTAGAAGTTAATATGGGACAAAATCTATGGAAGAATATGTTCATTTGATCGAAAATCAACTAAAAGCATTTGCATTCATATTTCTGTTGGGTTTTGCAACTTTGGATGGGCAGATAGGTGGCCAAAATGTAGATTTGTTGGTGCAAATGCTTATACCAAATTTCCAAGGATTAATAAGGAGGTATCTCATAGTAGGTGTAGTAAGCCATGCTGAAAGCTAACAAATTTGTGGAAGGCTTTCCTATTGGTTTTAAAGAGAGATCCTGGTTTCCACAGTTTGGTCAGCAGAGAGGCAAATCTGACCTTCCTAAGGAAGTGTTTCTAGACAAGCGCAAATAGACCTTAAGACCCTGGGTAAAATGCTGCAGTTTTCTGCGATGGGAGTCATTTTAGTCTCTTGGGTGGAGTGAAGAATATTTGATAGGCTGGATGATAGGCTGTGACTCAAAGCCTCAGATTCACATCTCCCACCCTTCTTCAGAACATCAACTGTGCTGGGAAGCAAGGTGAAGGTCCAGCTTGGGCTTGGCTCCAGAGAGCAGAGTCTAAGCAGGCAATGTTTATAGGATTCTCGGACAGAACTGTGGGCACTTTGTAGACCGTGCCAAGGAAAGTGCCCTGAAGTCCCTCTTCCTCTCAGTTACTTGCAGGAGGGAGACGTCCCACATGGAAACTGTTGCCACCAACATTACTCTTCCTGCTAGTTGCTCTGCTTTACAGTGAGAGACGGAATTAAGGCTGCTTTTTCAGAGAGGCCAGGATGAGAATAAATTGTACCGTGTGATATCTTTTTTTCCTGATTGTCTTGTAGAACCTGATTCGTGAATCTAAAGTTTACAGTTCGATAACAACCGTGAGCAAATGGACATGCACCCTCCTAAAATGGCTCATTGGATCTGGAATGTAATTGTGATTGTTAGAAAAAGAAAATCCAAGACCTTGCTTTTATTAATATGCTTATAACGTGTCTGAAATATTTTTTTGGGGGGTGG
>JANHFK010002186.1:50859-65461 GCA_036250565.1 Sibynophis collaris | reverse complement strand
TATTGCCCCCCACAAACTGGGTCCTCAATTTACCTACTTTAGAAAGGATGGAAGGCTGAGTCAACCTTGAGCCTGGTTTTAACCTTTTGCCATCAAATTTTGCTTCTGGGCACATACTGAAAAATATCCCATTCACTGAGTATATTATATGTCTTTTATGAATCAAATTCTTTGATGTTTCCTATGCTGGTACTTTATTTTTACGCTAATGAATATGGCAGGTGTATTTGATCAGTTCTATGTATCTCATCAGATCATAATTCAGCACTTGAAAATTGGCAAAGTTTTTTGCTGTTTCCACACTTCATGGTATGCTTAATCCAACCCAATCAGCTTCCAAGTTACTCTGCATCACATAACTCTTCATGATTGCTGACTAGCTTGCTGATTTTAAGTTGTTGCAGTCTCTCTTCTGCATGCTCACTATTTTATCTCATCTACTATCCTGAAATTAATCAAATTAAATCAAATCATGTAAAACCAAGGTGATCTTAAAAAAAGAAATATTCCACTGATAAGTGAGAATGTTTCGATGCTGGAGCCATGAAAAACTTTATCCAAAGTTAAACTTTATACAAAATTCTTTAAAAATTGCTGTCCCTGCTCCTTTGCAGAGGTGGCGATCTCTTGGTTTTCATTGAGCTAAAATCTGCAGTCTAAGGCTCTTTCCATTTCTTTTCTCTGATCTGAGCATCAGATGATATTGAGTCCATCTTTGTGGTTAGTAAGGAATGGAATACTATAATGTATCAGCTATCTACCTGAACTTTAATATATCTGACAAATCAATATTTATGAATATGGGAAGTCTGGTCCTTAGAGAACATCATTTCCATACTTTACAACTACAAAGGTGAGTGGGATCTCTGAAATCATCCAGCTGGTCTCACTTAGCTGAACCTTCAAACTGACTCAGAAGGCCCATTATTCACAGCATGCTGTGCACAGTACTATTCTAGATCAACAAAGTTGAGTCGGCCCCTTTCCAAAGTAGTCCATTCATTGACAAATGGACCAAAACCTTCAGTAAATCCCTTCTAATATTTACTTGAAATTCCTTTCCTTTCACACCGTACCCTTTTGTTTGCTATATTGTCATATAATGTTGCCAAGAGTTTTCAACTGAATATTGCTATATAATATTTTTGTTTGTGTGATGTAGAGTCAGTGTTGATGCAGTTTTCCTGGCAACGTTCTAAAGAAATTCTTTGCCATTTCCTTCTTCCTTAGGGCTGAGAAATTGACTAGCCCAAGGTCACTAGCCCCCCTTTTAAAAATATGACTGTATTTGACATGTTTACTGTTTTTATAAATTTTTTCGCTATACATCACCATTTCTTGTGAGATACACCAAATTAGCTCTTTGCTATGTAATATTTCTGTTGTATTTCCTATTTTCCATCTTTTTATACACTTACCTACAGCTCTTCAATATACCTGTCAGAGATAACTGAAGCATTTGAATTATCCTAAAGCTTCCTAATTAAAATGGGCCAGCTTTGGCCCTCAGGAGAAACTGTAACTAAGGTCCCAAAAGATCCAGTTTTTTACAGGCAGATATCCCAAGAAAAAGGAAACAATTTTCCACATACCAACAGGAAATAAAAGTATACTACTTTTAAATTAATAATAGTGTATATTTTGTTACTTCTTTGGGGTAGGTACACATTTTCTTTCCATGTATGGAAAAAAGGATTCTTCAGTTCTGCCTTCAGCAGTATTGAAAACATAAAGAGAACATCAGTACACGCATTAACAGACTATATAACTTTATTTGTTTATTTTGATTAGGCTAAGAGAAATTTGTACACTGAAATTTCAAAAAGACCTCAGGCATGCACATGAACCTTGTTAGAGGTTGTTCTACATAGCATTCTCTTTTTTTCCATAGGAATTTCCCCAAACATTTACAACCCATAGTTTTTTTCTGTACATACAGCCTAAACCATAGCAACCTATGATTATGTCAAATTTACATTGTGCAAAATCAAACATAAGAATAGTGGTACAACAACAAAAAAAATGTAACAAGTATATTTCATTGTAAGACATTCAGATAGTTTTGGTCCTTCCATCCCAAACCATATTGATTACTACATAGATCACAAGAATCAAATGGCTAGGCAGTGATCTATTACTTTTCTAAAATGAACCCGAAGTAAACTCTTAAAAGATAATGTTAAGCCATATTACTAGAAGGCAGAAAACTAAAAATCAACCATCAAGTCCCTAAGAAAAGGCCTCATTAGATGAAAAGGGCCTTGCTCAAAAACAAAACAAAACAAAATAAAAAAACACCCCAAAACCCAAAACAAAAGGCCCGACCCATTTTTTGGAAAAAAAAATTCATCAAACGTTAAGTGATTCATTTTGACCAAAACAAACAAACAAACAAACAAACAAAAAACAACAACAAACAAACCTGGAAAATTTCATGAAGAGCAAAAACTGGGTGTTTTCATTTTAAAAAAATGTTTATAAAGTTTTATAAGAAGGACACAACCAGTGTATTCCACAAAGACAAATGTTTACACCCCAGCACACAGAAAAAAGGATGTTTTCAAAAAAGGTGCAATCCTCCCCAATTATTTACATATTTTTCTAATATAAATCCAGGGCTCCAGTATGTAAATAAATATACATTATTATGTATATCTTTCTAGTGCTGCTTACCAACAAATCACCTGAACTTGGATTTTTAATTAAAGCAAGATAATTTGTAGGTCACAGAAAAGAGCTAGGGGAAAAATTAATACAAATTGTCCACTCCACTTCACTTTTAGTCTACCTTGCCTTGGCAAACTGTTGAAGGTGTCAACGTAGATGGGAACATCAACACCTTGGCATGCATGAAAGATAAGTCAGGAAGGCTAGAAATCACCTTGGCAGCTTCGTTGCTGAGTTGTTCTTCCTTTGGGGGTTTTCTATTAAAAAAAACATTCAATATTTAATATAATTGGAACCAGTTACAGAAGAATGTTATTCAGATAAAATCTTTTCATTGACAAATTCTATTTGCAGCACCTCTCAGTAGGGCAAGGCTCACTGCTGGTATTGCAACAAGGAAAATGATACCGCTCCACACACTCTACCTTTTGAATACCATTCAGGACTTTGTCTTGCTAAGTCGATCCTGCACATACAAGTAAAGCCTGTGCAAGAGTCAATTCCAGTTTAACTTTAAATAGATTCTGCACTCACATACAGGTCTCGAGTCAACAAGTTTCTTCACTGAAGACGATGTTTGCAGAAAGGACTCTCATCAACTAAAGATTCTACCTTCTGAAAACTATTGTTTATGTGGAAAGCCTCCCTAGACAGGGGTCTCCATTCCAAGAAATGTACAAGTATATGGCAACCAGAAAAAAAATAATCTCCCCCCACTTTCCTGTTCAAAGGAAATTATGGGCCATGATTGGGAGGGAGAGCTGGAAGAAGGGGGTTCTTCCTTTTGTGTAAATGCAACATTTCAAGTTCAACTGTTGCCAAGCTTGATTACAAGATCATTCTCTTGTCTTTTCAAGTCAATCATATGACACCAAGTTTTATTGCTCTCCACCGTTCAAATGGAACTGCATGAAGACCAAGTGGTCTGCTTATACCCACCCTTAATTTTAAATTTATTTCCTACTATCACTTGCCTCACTAAATAAGAGACCTTACATTTCCTTTTGGAATTCATATCTCTTTATAGTACAGCATGCAAAGAAATGTCTACATTCATGATATAAGGCTCAAATCCGGATGGAAGAGGGCATAGTATATTCATAAATGAAGGGCTGATCTCAAGTTTGCCATTCTCTGTTGGTCATCATTCTGATCAGAATGAGCAGGCAGACAAAAATATAAATGTACTCTGATAACCTGTTCCTTCAGGTGAAGAAGACCTAAGTGTAATCACATGTTGTTGTGCACTTGGGCAGACATATGTCCGTGCAACTGTACACAAATATGTGCAAAAGATCTATGAATCTGCTTAATTTAATCCCAAACGCATACATTTACTTAAGTACCATGAGATTTTTGTAGCCGCAATTTAAGTCTGTATACTTTACTGACAATACAGACTCCTCTTTTAAGAATGGGATTCTTTCAAGTGGCAATACCGAAGTATAAATACATTCCTGTAATACAAAAGTATATTTATATTCCTGTTTGTTTAAAACTATTTGCAGAGCAAAAATCTCACTAATGTTCCTCCTGCTTAATTTTTTGAAGAAGGAAGGCGACAACTACATTCTCTTTGTTCATAATGCTTTGTGCAGATTTTAATGACTAATATTATTACTTGGGAGCGGGAAAAGTTTATGAGCATTTTTAAGATCTCTCTTATTTACCTGCCAGTAACTTAAAAAACAAAAGCAGGTATGTTTAATAATGAGAAAAGCAGTTAACAGTGAGAAAAAAGACACAAATCGCTATTGAGGTAATGTTTTTTTTTAAAAAATCAAATAGTTTACAAAATAAGCTCTGAGGTTTCCAAGAAGATTTCATCACACAAGATGAAGAGACGAACAATGTAGTTGATATTAAGCCAAGTTGCACCAGACTCTGATCTTGTTGCTTGTAAATATACAACTCTTTTTTGGAAAAAGTGGGCCTTTTATCAAGATTTTTTTTGACAGAGCAGGTGTTGCTATAAGAAGGGAAAAACTGAGAACTGCATTATACCGTACTGGACAGTACAAATTAATAATTGCAGCTGACCCCCTCCCAATATTAAAATCAATTTTTGTAGAATCTTTCTAAATATTGTTTTTAAATATTTAGTATAAATTATACTGAGTCCTGATAATCTATTTTTTTCATAAATATATTGAAGGAAAAAATAGCAGATCCTTCAATAGTCTTTGATTTAAAAGTTCCATCAACTTCTCTATGAACTTTGCCTAAACCTTTTCCAGTAAAAAAAAAAGGAATGATACAATAGGATATAATAAATCTCCTCAAATTGGAGTAACTGCATTCTCAAATTATCGGTAATAAGATTCTTTTAGGTAAGATGAGAAATTTAGGTGCCAAAATACATTAAAAAATTGGATTTGGTTTACCTGCAAGCAAGCTTCTCCTCAAGTATTTACAGTAATACTTTTTAAAAGTGCCACCATACCCTGTATATATTTGTGGATAAATTAAGATACAGTGAAAAATGTGCTACCTGTGGATAAGCTAAGTGTGAAAATTAAAACATACGGAAATTTCGAGCGTTGGCAGATGACACATTTTGTCATGGTATTTTGGTTAAAAATTTAAGAATTGGCATATCAATGGAGGGGCTTACACATAAGTATATATGGTACATTACATGAAGGAGTAATGTAGGAGAGAACTATCTTTCTCTCATTTGCCTCCTTCATAAAATAGTTGTCTTTATTTCATTTGATCCAGGTTTTAACTTCCTCTCCAATTTTGCTGCCAAACACACTTTCCTTGAATGACAAGTTTAACTCATTCAAAAGCTGGAACTTAGCCACAAAGTAACACAACTTCTTATTTTTCTCTATGTTTTTAAAAGACCAAACAATATCGCAATTTGTTCCACATAAATACAGCTATTTCTTTTTTAAATCTGCAAACTTTGCAATAGCCTACCTACTCTTACCACCCAGTAAACATCTTCATGTAATAGTTGGGATAGGAATAAGGGAATTCTAGTTTAACACACAAGATAGTAAACAATCAAGAATGAAGAAAACTGGATTTCATGACATAGGTCAATTTGTTGGCTGTTACTTGCACTTCATCTAATCTGGCACCAATTTTTGGGATTATAATATAATATGTGCCTTGTACATTTGGTTTTACTCATTTTTTTATTAATCCTGTGTGCAACCAGTATGGTGGATTTCAATCATATTAATTTAAATTACTAATAAGGGAGATTTAATTTAATGATTTAGATCTATGCTTCTCAACCATGGCAATTTCAACATATGTAGAACTCCACAAGTCCACATATTTTAAAGGTGCAAATGTTGAGATACTGACTTAAATCACAATTTATTGACTAGTTAGGAACAATCTGTAATCATTTCTAATAAAAGTGCATATTATTTTTTTATATAGCTTTAATGCATTTTTTTCAATATTAAAAAAAAACCCAATGCATTTTTTATTTTTGGAATGTACATAATAAACCTGAAAAAGAGCCAGGTTATGTTTAATAAATTAACTAAAGAAAGAAAAAAATATATATCTGGAGAAGAACTAGACATAGTAGACCACTACATATACCTTGGTCAAGGTATCTCATTGGAAGGTAATACAATAAAGGAAATTGAATGGCGTGTTAAATGTGTATGGCAGGCATTTGGCAAGCTAACCGTAATTTTCAAAAACCACTTTGATCAGTGTGTGCTACCTGTTCTAACATATGGCAGTGAAACATGGGCACTAATCTCACAATCAATACAAAAGCTCTGAGTGACACAAAGAGCCATGGAAAGATATACAGGCTCAGTATTACAAGACAAGACAGAAAGACCTGCAATGGATTAGAGAACAAACAAAAGTATACGAAATCATCAAGGCAGTTAAAGAATTGAAATGGAAACAGGCTGGTCAACTTGGCAAGAAGAACTTATGGCAGGTGGACCAAGGCAATCACAGAATGGATTTCACTTGATAAAATAAGATGGATCAATGAAATCAGCAAGTAATGTGGTCCCAAATTGGCAAAAGAAAGCTCAGGACCATATTGGTTGGGAACATGCAGAAGAGGCCTTCATCCTGCAGTGGATAGACAATGCCTAAATGATGATGACATATCATGTAAATCAATTAACCAGATTCTTTTCAGATATCCACTAAAAATGGGATGATGGCTTTACTCCCATGACACATTTCACTAAGCAATAGGAAGTTATTGTGTGTATAAAGTACCAAAACTAGATTAATTCAGTTAATTAAACTTAGCAGAAGGGCAAGATGGATCACAGTAGACTGTTAGGCACACAATATCATTGACCTATTATGATGCAGCTTGAGGAAGAAAAGTATGAATAAGCAGATGAAATGATAATCAGGGCCATAGATCTCAAGAGAGGGCTTAAGAGAAACCACCCTAGGCCACAATGTGATAATTTTATTTTTGCTCAAGTACTCTAGAGTAATTTTGGGAAGCTTATCCAAAAAGCCCTGATCAGAGAAAAACTAATGGTTCTCATAAAAAGAAGAGTGTCACAATTGGTTCCCCAAACCTCTCATATTCAGAAATGCTTCTTTTAAAATCTTCAATAAGCAGGGATAGTTCTCAAAATGGTGCTTCATTCAGGCTGCAAGGCTTTATGTTTCTTTGCAAATAATTTTATTTTTTAAGTACTTGACTGTCTTACTCAAAAGTATAGGTACTTCATTCAAATTCAACATAATGGATTTTTTCCATCAGTGTGTTGTTTTAGTTAACCAATAGGACAATTCAGGACTGCAGGGATGAGTTCAACATACTTTTGGTTTCATCCTCTATCTTCCTGATCCCTTGCCTTTATATCTAGACACTTCCAGGCCAAAACTATCTCAATATTTCAAATTCTCTATTCATTTTAAATATCTGCTCAACATTCATGATTATTTCTTTAAACTACAGTCCTTTTTAAGTTAAGTTTTGCTTAACAAAACTTTTAAAGTATAATTTAAATTTATAACTCTGATTTTAATCCTGAGTTGCCATGGGTGAATAGGCGGCAATATAAATCTAATAAATAAATAAATAAATTACATTTAATTTAATCAATAATTTTAGTTATTGTATCCATCAGCTGCATTCATTGCACTATTGCTACAAGCTGAAATACAGTTTGACATTTTTGGCCCCTGAACAATAATCTGACAAGGTGAAAAATATTTCAGCACCAGCTCTTTTTTTGGTTCCATACAGTTTAATATCTCTTCTTTAACTTTTTTCTTGTTGTGTCTGGAGGAAATGAGGCACCGCTCATCACCTGACCAATACCATCCCAAGAGTGAAGCATGGTGGTGGCAGTATCATGCTGTGGGGGAGTTTTTCAGCAGCAGGGACTGGGAGACTGGTCAGGGTTGAGGGAAAGCTGAATGGAGCAAAGTACAAGGATGTCCTCAATAAAGACCTCAGACTGGGCTGAAGGTTCACTTTCCAACATGACTACAATCCTAAGCACACAGCCAAGACAACACCAGATAGTTTAAGGACAACTCTGTGAATGTACTAGAGTAGCCATAGTCTTGACCTGAACCCTAATGAATATCTCTGAAAATGGACTTGAAAATGGCTGTCCACTGAAGATCACCATCCAATCTGACTGAGGTTGAGAGGATTTGCAAGGAAGAATGGCAGCAAATCCCCCTATCCAGGTGTGCAAAGCTTGTGTCATACCCAAAAGGACTTGAGGCTGTAATTGCTGCCAAAGGTGCTTCAACAAAGTACTGAATGAAGAATCTGAATACTTATGCCAATGTGCTATTTCAGTTTTTTTCTTTTTAATATATGTACAGACATTTCTAAAATTCTGTTTTCAGTTTGTCATTATGGGGTACTGTATGTAGATTAATGAGGGAAAAAACGAATTTCAACAACTGTAGAATCAGGCTGCAGCATAACAAAATTGACAAAAGTGAAAAGGGTCTGAATACTTTCTGATTGCATTGTAAATTTCCATCAGTTGATGATGGTGCTAATTCCTCTACAGCTTCATTTGACTAACTTGCAATAAAAAGAAATTCAACTTCAACTGACTTACTCACCTGGGTTGACAGAATACATGTGATACACCACTCTCATACAAATGAGAAACTGACATTATTACATGTATACTGTGTTTCTAGATTACCACTGTTGTAGATACAGATAGAATAATCTATTCTGTTGAACTTTCAAAGACTGTCATTGTTAAAAATAAAAAATACTTAATATTTTATGAATGGTCATGGCACAGCAGAAACTTATGTATCTAATGCTGACCTATCATGATTCCTCTTGTACATTTTTGAACATTTCTCTTAAGTGTTGCATTTCACATTCAGAAACTAATCCACTTCGCCATTTCAGCAGCTGATTTTAAAAAAACCAACGAGAAGTGTTTTCTAAAGCTTCTATTTGATACTGCATTCTCAGACACAAGTATCAGTATCTTCAACTTAGCAGCAATTTAAGCCAGGTAGATATTGAATCAACATTTCTACATGTAATATGTCTTAACAGAACTAGTCAATAGCAGAATATTAATGACTGGTTGGAAAGACATCAAAGAAAGACAAAACTGTATTTTCTGCTTAGCTCTGTTGCTCTGAAAGGCTTAAAACTACTTTTTAAAAAGAATACTTGAGTATTAGAAGTTTGGTAAAGAACACTGAAGTCAGAACTGAAGCTATCTAGGACCATCAGCTGCAATTTGCGTTAGAACTTTATTTTATTGTAGAACTAAAAAACTAAGGACTGCTTTTGTATTATTTTTTACTAAACACATATTTACGCTTAGTTGCATAGCAAATAAGTGTACATTTCATACACTTATATAAAAGTTAAATGACAATTCTGCCAAAGATAAGCTCTTCCAGATAAATTCATTGTCTAATGATCACCATATATTTGCAAAATAAAGAAAATGACAGCTATATTTTATCAAACGATTAGCAGTTACATTACTGATACCTGGGAAGTTTGATTCGGTTGTGTACTTTATCTTATAATAAATGCCAGCAAATAATTATCCTTTTTAGTCTGGTCTTGAAGAATCTGTCTCCCGTATCTTCCTTTCCTAGCTCTCCTCTTGCCTTTTTCTAAGTGTATCTGTATGTATGTTGGAAGATATGTGAACGTGGAGGGAGAGGGATTCTGAGCTTGTAGGGTTTCGATGGCATCTTGTTAAATTGTGCAAGGCACTTTGGGAGAAAACAATTACCCCCAAAATATGATAAAATGCAGGAAACGGAGCATAGTATGCTAAATATGACTGCTAAAGTATTCACTACAATCCAACCTTTCTGCCTTTATGGCAATCAACAATGAAATACAAAATGGAAAAAATAAAGCAAGCACCCTTATTTTACCAGAGCTGTTGTGTGCAAGAAACTGATTTGTAAGAAGGGTTGCTATACTTGGTCTCCCTAGAATTATTTTTCCTTCTGTTCAATTATGACTGATTCTTGGAGATTGCCTTGACAATCTCTGCAGTTTTCTTGGCAAGGTTGTTCAGAAACGGTTTGTCATTGCTTGCTTTCTAGAGCTGAGTGTGTGACTGGGCCAAAGCTGGCTTTGTGCCTAAGGGAAGACTAGAACTCATGATCTCCTGTTTTCTAGCCTGATGCTTTAACTACTACACCAAAATGGCTCTTCCACCTAGAATAGTTTGCAATATAAAAATGGGTGGAGAGGGAGAAAAATTACCTAATATTTAGGTTTTAGCTACTGTAATGATTACGAAAACCATTGGTGTTTCTCCTAAAATGACATAAACATATTGGTATCTCACATGCTGTACATTCCTTTTGTAGCATGAGCAACCCTGGCTTTAATTCATCACAGGTCCAAGCCAAATATCAAATTATCAGGAATGCTGCTCTGTTTTTTCTCCTGATCCTTGAAACATACCGAATTGTATTTTTTCTCTCTTTCAGCAGCATTTGATTTAAATGCTAAACGTTAATTCTAAATGAATATTTATTCCCCAGCTAGGAATTCTGGAAATGTGTATATTATTCCAGCTGCTCCTAAGTTACAGGAAGACAGTCCATAAACTATGCAGCTTCCAATTTTTCTTTATAATTCTTCTTCTACAACAAGCAGAATCTAACAAATGTTAACTCTTCATGGCTGTTCAATTACAAATTTATGGATAAGAACAGGTTAAACAATAGAAAATAAAATCATGCTTAAAGGCAGGTGCAACGTACCAGTTCTTATAATTGGGAAGGAACCATTTGTTTAAATTTTAGTTATTTTATGCTCAGATGCTTCTCATGTTGTTCTTCCCCATTTATTTCCTACTATTTCCTTCAACTACCTAGCTATGCTTAAGGGAGAGCTCCATTGAATGTCAGAAATCAAGTAGGACTGTATCTTGATAGTATCTGGATGGGAGACACCTAGGGACTACCAGAACTGCAAGCTAGGCTGAGAGGTAAAAAAACACCCCAGAAGGGGCTATGGCAAATCACTTTCATACTGTTGCCAAGATAACTACAGAGATATGGATGTGAAGTCACAGAAAACTTGGAGACCTTACCTTTTATGTCTGAACATAGCTTTATTTTGAACCACTATTATTTGCTCTGCAACATTTTAAAAAATCACCTAAATGACTATACTAAAAAAACTGTAATTTTAATGAAAAATATTGTTAAATTTAATAGACCAGTAGAGCAAAATTCAGGCAACCTAGAGAAAATTTGTGAATGTTAGTCCAAATGCAGAGAAAATCTACATTGTAAATAACTGACAAAAATAGTATGCAACTAAAGCTGCTTTCAGAGACCATCTATCATCTATATGTTCTAGTAATGAAGTCAAGGAATGGTCTAAATGCAAGAAAAGCTAAAGCCTTTAATACATTATCTAAAAAACAAACACTGAACTGTGTGTCAGAAGGGAAACTTTCCTGTATTTATAAAGAACAAAGTTTAAAATAACCCAAAATCATTGAGGCTTAGCACTCCCCCTAGTGGCACAATATTAAAGTAACGTAAGTACTTTAGGTTAGCCCAGCTTTCTTCCACTTGGTGCTCTCTAGTCAGGTTAGATTTCACGCTGGCTAGATACTAACAGCCCAAATCATCCAGATGTGTTGGAGATGAGAGAAGGCTCTTTAATATAGTAGCAATTTAGAATGCTTCAGTTGCTAAGGAAACAGTTTCTGAAATTCGGAATACATTTCTTGTGAGGGATGAATGCTATACTTCTGGGACGAACATATCCTTATTTTACATGCAGTAATTGTGGACAGAATTTAATCTTGCAATTAAATGCAAGAATTCCAGCAATTAACAAGAAAAAACCATTTGCAGCCCTCTTCTTTTTGTCATTTTCTACTTTTAATTTGCATAGTCACATTGTTATGATTTATATTCTGCTCTTAAAAATCAAATACTTAAGTTTTATACAAAATTCAAATGGAAATCTTTGCAGCATACCAGAAAACTGACAGACGAGAAGCCTGGTCAGGCACTCCCAGGACAATTTATACACTATAATGCAACACACACACACACACTATAAATAGAGATATGAGAAAATCAATTGTACAAAGCAATGTGAAGTGCTAATAGGGGTGTGAAAAACAGTCTCTGCGCATGAACTGTGTTGAGCTTCAAATGCCTGTTTCAAGCATTTCATAAGAGGGACGCAACCATCCCAGTTCAACCTAAGCTGCTTCTAGTTTTCACTGCTGTTCTGGGCAATGTAAATGGAGTGCTGTCTAGCATTTTCCATCCGACAACCGACTTTTGAATTTTTCTGCTTGGATCAATACAGCAACCAGATCAAATCAGTGTCAGGGACCAGCAATTATAATTTTAGGTTTAGATTTTAAAAAAATCTAGGTTTAATTCCTCATCTGAGACCAAGCTCATTGGTCAACTTTGGGCTAGTTCTTCTCTCTCAGCCCAACCAACTTCAAGAGGTAGTTGTGAAATAGTAGAAGGAAGCAGCAGATCTTTAACTAGCACATGGTCCAGTGAGTCATTTTGGATTTGAAAGTCATCAGGAGAGACAGAATGACCAGGAAGGGACCTGCAAAGGACTAGCAATTTACATTAGCTTGTGAGTCATTCCTGCTGCCTTATGATTTATAGTTTTAAATGCCCTGAATGGAATATTCAAAAAGGCAGGAGATAAGATTGAATAATAAACAAGGGGCCCCCAACTCCACATTTTTCACCCTGGCATCTTTCACAGTTCCTGAACAGCTGTAATGGTAACTGGAAATTACCTTGGGAGACAGGAGGAGGAACCTCAGCCTGTCTGATAAATTAGAATCTGAAAGAGGGTGGAAGGGTGGGAAAAGTATCCAAGAAGGAACCTTCCCTAATTTCAGGAGAGTAAAAGTGAGGGATCGGGGGAGGACTTTCAGACTTGCAAGATTCTATTAATCTTGTATCCATACAATAAAGACAGAATGAGTGTTCCTGGTGGTGCTTCTTGTCTGGACTTCCTCACAAAAACAGCAGCACATCAGTGATATTCATATTAGCTGGATACCCCAAATAGTATTATCACTGCAATTGTATCTTTTATTTATCAAATGTGTATGCTGCCCATCTCCCCAAAGGCGATAGCCTCCCTACCTACAGCTCCACTCCCCTGCTTTATTTATATAGCTATTGATGAGGTTGCTGGGTCGTATTTACTGACCCAGGTCTAACAACTGCAGTACACCAGCTGTGAGGCCTTACTCCATACTGTATACACAGTGCATTAAGTGTTGCTCTGACTCCCAAATCATAACCTAGGCAGAAATGTATTCTACTTCCAGTATTATAAAGTCATTGTCTACTTTTCTGGAACACGGACTACTGTTTCTTTTTTCTCTAAAAAGAATTAACTGTTATAGTTGATATAGCAGGTTTACAGGAAGGTGGAAGGCAAATGAATATATGCCCATGCACTATTGTGTTCTAATTCAATGTAAGTGTTGGATATACTTTAAAGCAGGAGTCTGTAACCCCTGGGCTGTGGTCCACTACTGGGCCGTGGCCTGTTCGGAATTGGGCTGTGTGAATGGTTGGCCAGAAGGCAAGTACATGCAACTCAATCTGTGTGAATGGCGGGCTGACAGCCACTTGCATGCATGCGCACCAGCCCACTGCTCATGTAAGTCGAGCTGTACTCATGTGCATCGGCCCACCAATTGCACAAGGGCTGCAATGCCTGTGCCTGCCTGCTTACTGCTCACGTAGCCCAGTTCCCCTCTCTGCCCCAGCTTGGCCACCAAGCCGCAAGCAGTGGGGATCACTGCTTTAAAAAGTATTGTTACCATTTTGGTTTAGTTGTCTTACTGGGTGTGAACGTATTTGTGTGTGTAAATGATATTCAAATGTAGGTTATCTTTAGAAATGAGATGAGAACGTATCTTCAAAGGCAAACTGAAAGTTCCACAATCTATAGGATATAAGAACATGCATAATAGATATACCTCCCTCCCCAAGGCTATCAATCTTACAACATAACATTGTTTCAGAAAGTTTTCCATGTTGCTCTGAATAGTTGATTGAATGTTGAGTGTTTTAGAGTGTTAAAATATATGCACTAGCATCCTGTTGATTGTCAAGCACACTGAATCAAAAACTACAAACATCCAATTACTAGCTGGCAAAAATAAAAAGAGTAAAGTGAGACTCAGAACATATAGATTTTTTGCACCTCAAATCTGATAGTATTACTGTACATTAAAAGGCATTCTGCTGATTTGCTTGGCCTGGACTGCTGAACTTTCAGTGTTTACTGCACCCTATGCACTCCCTTGTGCTATCTTAAGACTCTAGAAAGAGTACAGGGAAGAGCAACAAAGATAATTAGGGGACTGGAGGCTAAAACATATGAAGAACGGTTGCAGGAACTAGTTTAATGAAAAGAAGGACTAGGGGAGACATGATAGCAGTGTTCCAATATCTCAGGGGCTGCCACAAAGAAGAG
>JANHFK010002186.1:26891-44010 GCA_036250565.1 Sibynophis collaris | reverse complement strand
CTATTGCTTAGCGCATTGTAAGCCGCCCTGAGTCTCCGGAGAAGGGCGGCATATAAATCAAATAAAAAATAAAAAAAAAGCATAAATGCAAAGCAAGAGCAAAATGTGTCAACAATTTCACTAAATCTTCTTTAATTAAAATTAAAGCTTACAAAACTGTACAATGTAAGTACTGAATGTATAGTGTATAAGAAAGCAATTTAGGATTTTACTTAATATTTCATATAACTTAAATTATGACAGAATGCTTAATTTTAATTTATTCAAATTGTCTACTAATAGAACCAACCAATTATATGTATTCAGTCAATGACCTGAAAAAATTGCAGAACACTAAATGTTCAATTCCTTATCTCTGTGGACATATCCTAGCATGATACTTCAACACTTCTAACCTACTCAGTGGAGAAGAGCACAATGTAACAGCACTGCTTTCTGCTATATTTACATATTTCTAAGAACTGGTGATGATTACGACAATCCCCATATCTGAGGATGTCCAGCAGTGGCACAGAATTACCATCATCTATCACAAAAACTTTATTTACAGCAGGGTTTGAATCAAATAGCTCAAGATATTGTTGGTTTTACCTAAAGTGAAATGTCAAATGCCAAAAAGTGCTACTTCTTCAATTATTACCATAATTTTCAATTGAAAGGAAATATAAGATAGCAGTACCTCATTAAGCTATCTTCTGGCCAAGCCTGATCTGTGTGATTCAAAACTTCCATGTTCTTTACAAAGAAACTCATCTAATCACTTTATTATCTGAAATATATTTCTATTTGAATATATATTTTGTTTTAAAATTTTGTTTTGTTTAGATACAAAATAAACATCTACTACTTCTACATTACATTTTGTTCATAATCTCAAAAGGTTTCAATATTAGTTGAACATTTCTCCTGAATTACACCCAATACAAGTAGTCTTCAACCATTTAATGAAGGCTTAAAGTTATGATTGGGCTGTCCACCCTTGAAAGTATGCCAATCACACCCGTTCTGCAGTCACACGATTGTGATCTGGGTTCTTGCCATCCTGCTCACATTTACGATGGTTAGTGTCCTGCAGTCACATGATTGCAATTTGCAACCTTCTAACAAACAAAATCAATGTGCAAATCCAGATTTGCTTGACAACCATGATTCACTTAATGACCACAGTAAAAATGGTTGTAAAATTAGGTCTAGTCACATGATGACTTGCTTAGCCACCACATTGCTTTGATGACCAAAATTCCAGTGCCAACTATGGATATAAGTTGAGGATTACTTGTAATTATATGTAATATATACTATCTTTATCAAAATGCTATTTTAAAATTAAGCAAAAATAGCCATTCTATTACAACAGTAGGATTTCTTTTATTTATGTATTGAATTTATATGCTGCTCCTCTCACCGATAAGGCGACTTTTTTCAAAATCAAAAGTGGATATATAAATTTAAATAAAATGTTAATATAATATGAAAAGCATAATTAAAGCTATGTAAGTTTTTAAATAAGAAAAGTTCAGCAATTTTAGCACAGAAAAGAGCAATATGAACAAGCACCAAACTATTTGTTAAACCACTGTTATCTGTTAGAAGTATAACTGTTCAGCTATTTATTATTGTTAAAAAGTAGACAACTGTTAAGACAGAATAGACTCCTGCAGCCCAATACAGAGATTCTCTGGCGAAGCAAGACTTTGTAAACAGTCACTCACTCACTCACTCACACAGGGACAAAATCCATGTAAGGAAGAGTTGGAGAGGTGACACATGAGTTTAGATAACGTTAGAAACTGAAATTATGAAATATGCAACACCCAAATTATGTTTGACCAATGGGTCTGTCCTTTTATCTCACCATTAGTCCTTTGCATCCACCCATCTGAAGGGATTCCCAAGTTTTAGTAATAGATGTTCAATAAAAAAATAATTCATTCCCACTCACAGATGTTAAGCTGTTCCATCAGCAGATGAGTGCTAACGAACCTAGCTCTGACAAATTCAGCAGCTTTCTTTGAGCATATGAAGATTTATATTTCCCAGGCAGATTGACAGAATTTTGGATATTGTCATTAAGAATTTATTAATTGAACAGTAACCAGTCTTATTCTTCCTTTTTTTTTTACCTGCAACTGATCAGGTGTACATATATTAATTTCTGGTGATATAGCAGAAGTCTGTCCTATTGAAGCTATTTTCTCTGCAGCTGAAATTGGTTTCAAGGGTTCCTTCGTAGGTTCTAACATACCCTAGAAATGAACACAATCAATCAATCACTCGATCAATCAAATATTTATTATAGTCACAGGCAAAAATAAGGAGGATAGGATGCAATTAGTAATTTTAAAAGGTAAAAAATATAAAATAAATTTTAAAAGATTTTAAAAAGCATATGCACACACAAACAGAAAAACCCCCTATAAATACAATGAAACAAAATCAGCATATGGCCAATTAAATCCATCACAATAAAAAACACTCTTATTGTGTTTTGTTATGAACACAAAACATACCATTTTAGTAACACTGAATATACAAACCCCAAGCATATTTTTTAAACAATGATGTCTGTCTAATGTATCTACTATTGAGCATAAAGAAACCTTTACTTCTGGTTGAAAAGAAAAAGAAGACTAGTATTGTCATATTTATTTTTATTGTTGCATTCAAAATCATAGAGACATTTTTACTTTTTTTAAAAATGATTGCTTAGTAATGAAAATAAAGATGTTTTTTTGTTTAATCCTACTTCCCAAGGAACTCATTGCACCCCATTGCATAAATTTATTCAATTCGCATGTTGCATTTATATTTACATTACAGTATAAATTTTAATTTATGTGTGCTGCTGAATGATGGAGAGTGGGCATTTTCACATCCCCACCATTTACTCTGGACACACACATCCATTTGTTGCTTACCCACATTTGTCCTCAACAGGAAAGGGACCTCAGGGTGTTTTCCCAGATGACCAAATAGTGTAGAAACAGCATCTATGCTCTAGTCTAGTCCATACCACTTCATTCATGTTTTAATTTAAACCATTGTTGTTATTGGAGAAGTGCACGACAGTTAAATGGTCCATCCCTAAGATCTTGCAGTGCTTGTCTCTCAGCCCAAAAACTGAACAGTTTGTAGTATGATGTGATACAGCTGCTCTACAACTCTTATTATCAGATTCGATAATCAGTATAGTTTTAGCTTACCAAAGAGAATGATTTGTCATATCTTTACAGCTTTGGGATTAGCTCTATCATTTCCTGGTTATTACTAAATAGTTTTTCATCAAATATAAATCAGGCAAGTTATGCAATGATTTGCAATCAATTCCCAAAACGTAAGTGAATATCAATTCAGATTGAGATTTCCCATTTTGATCTAGAGGCAAAATATAATTTGTAGCATTCAGAATTTGTTTAATTCAAGTAACCTTAATCTGATTTCCCCCCCCCTGAACTTTGGAAAAATTGAAGGATTTGGAATATGCAAAGAACGACACGGGCTGTGTCAGTGATGGCAAACCTTTTCGGCACTGAATGCCCAAATAAGAACGCACAAGCGCATGCGCGCACAGCACTGGAAACCCGAAGATGAGCTCACCGGTGCGCATGCGCACGCTGGCCAGCTGGTCTTCTGGTACACATATGCACACTGGCCAGCTATTCTTCGTATGCACTGGAGACCTGAACACCAGCTGGCAGGCACTGGTTTCCGGCAGTCCGGCGCGCGTACCCATAGAAAGGGCTCTGTGTGCCACCTCTGGCACATGTGCCATAGGTTCGCCATCATGGGCCTAAGCAGTCAAAATGGCTTGTTTATGGCTCCTACTTTTCCTTAAGTATCTAAGAATCATGGAAAAATCTAAGCAAAGACCTACCTAATGATAGGTATGATATTTTCTACAATTAAATGTAGATGTTCATAACCAAATGTCCTACAAAGTGGAACAAAGCTCGTGTCCCAGAGCAAATGGAATTCAAGAACATTACTCCATACCTCAAGCACAAAATAACTGATCCAAAAGTGCAACAGGATTTGTTGTCTAAACCTGATGCACCCAAAAAGCTCTATTATGAGCTAAGTGATCATCACAGAATACAGTTCCTAATAATTCCCCAATATCAGAACTGCCCCACCGCACACGAGAAAATGTATAGGCAAGTGGAAGAATCTTACATTAAATGATACATTCCCTCAGTACAATAATATCACAAGAAGCAATATTATAAAGTGTGCTAATAAATTAAATTTAATGCTACTCTAGCTTACCTAAAACTTAAATAACCAAGACATGACATGGAGGCTGAAAGGGCATTAGGTTTTACTATTATGCAAATGCAACCGCATTGAGCTGTTGGAACTTACCAACCCTGCTGCATACATGGGAACTATGACGGGCTGCTTCTTATTACCTGTGAAGAGCTAAAACAAAAGACATTTCCATCTAATTAGTCCAAGTTATTTGCAAACTTATTCAATTAGTCTCAAGAACCAATTTTCAAACAAGAGCAACAGTTTTGTAGGTTTACTTATGAAATATACAATATCATGTAAAATTACTCTCAAGAATTAAAACTATATACTATTCTGCATTCCAGAAGAATGGAAGAATTTCTACCTTAACTGAAAACTCACAATGTTTCTTGTGTCGATTCCCAAAGAGCAGAGAAGCTTTTTGTTGCTATGGGAGCCACCCCACTGGTATCTCAGTCCATAAGCATCATGGATATCCTGAAGCACTGCCCACACATCAAGTAGTTCCCTACAGAGCATGTTAAAAGTCAAGAGAAACAGCAAAAAAGAAAAACACTGGCACTCAGCAGATTTAATTGCTTTCTTCTGCATTTTTAAATGACTGGCATATTAAAAAAAAAGTACTGATTAAGATCCCACCCAAGCACTTAACCTCTAGGGAAATAACACTAATATTTACAGAACAATTATTATTTTACCATACAATGAGAAAATGAGGTTCACTTAGAAGACAATAGATATAATAAATACTTTTTTGTAAGTATAAGCAATACCCCATATCCAAATTATCTATTTCTGCCAATAGGAGAGTTTGTCTCAGAAAATATTCCCAAAAATGTAAATGTCTTCTTCTCCATGTTTTGATGCCATTAAATATTCCATACCTTTCTGAGAAGTTCTCCACTGTTCTCTCTGGTTTTCTGCCCACTTCTAACATGAGATTTAAAGGAGGAATTTCCTCTCTCATTTCAGAAACAAGTACAGGAGGAAAACAGGCCTTGAATATTCGTTCAAGACGATTTAGAAGCACAACCTGTATTAGGACAAAGAAAACCAAATTGATTCTGAAAACCATGCAAGTATGTTTTTTTAATTACAGGGGAAAAAAATGATAACTTTCAGATATAACTGTCTATACATAGTTCCTAGGATTCTCTAAGAAGGCAGTAGAACATCAAGCAGAAACATTTCCTATAAGCAATGTGAACAAGAATTTATCAAGTTTTCTGTTATTCACAAACACACCGTATTTGACTGTATAGGTAGTCCTCATTCAGTGACTCTTTGAAGTTACAACTGCGCTGAATGAGAGTACTTACGGATGTTCCTTACAACTGTGGTTGTCACAGCATCCCTTGGTACAGGTGTGGAACTTGGCACCAACTCACAATTAGATTGGCCACAGCATCTACTGGCCATGTGATCACCATTTGTGTACTTAACTGGCTTTTGAAAGTAAAATCAGTGAAGCAGCTGACAGATCATCACAAATGATGATCGTGTGACTTGGGACACTGCAAATGCATGGGATTTACCTACTAATGGCAAATGGAACTGCCGCAACTGCTGTCATAAATTGACAGTGTCATGTGAAATTATGCTTTATGACCGCATCACTTAGCAATAGAGCTGCCTGTCCCAATTCTATTGTTAAGAAAGGACTACCTGTTGTCAGAATTTTCCAAGCAAGTGAAATGTCTATTTATTTGTGAATAGTTGCACTTGAGTTTTCAACATGATCAATCCTAATCCTAGGGCCTACATCCATTGCAATTTACATGAGTGTAGTTAATGATGGTCTTTGCTGATCAGTGATTACCTTCCCTTGAGACATTATATCTTCTCAATATTTTTGGAGCATGTGTTCATGGATAAAACTTCTTACGTAAACTGTAAGGCACAGATGAGTATCTCATGAGTATAGAAGAATATGGAGAGGGCTTTGAATGAATTCAGCAATGGGTAGTAGGTAAACACCTATTTAATTCTGAAAGGTAGGAATAAGGTGGAGGGAATCAAAATTGCTCTGCCTTGATTCTATTTGGTACTGCGGGGAGAGATCTTTGCAAGTCTTTCAAGCTTTTGTTGTTATACAATGCATTTATATAATACAGATTTAATAGTCTTTGTTGAGTTTATTTCATGGCCTGACATATCTTAAAGGGATGACAAATATCTTGGGATCATATGTATTGCTTCCTGTGATTCAGGAAGAGACCTCAAAGTGTCTTCTACAGTCACTGCTAAAAATCTCCAGCAAAAATTTACAATGAATTTCAGTTACAAACCTCTTAGAAACAATACAATATTCAGGATAATTTTCTGAAAAGGTTGACTAATTAAAAATAAAAATAAATCAGGGCAGCATGTATTTTAAGTAAGCAACACATAGCCAAGACCTGGATATTATATTCCATTTTATGAAAAATTGGGGCAATGATGGTAAAATTATACCTGCTGTGCTATTCTGTACTGTCTGCTTAGGCTTTTAAAGGCTTTTAAACATTTTAAAAGCATTTGGCTGGTCAGTGCTGGAGGCAGATTTCTTTAAAAAGTATGTTTGAATCAACATTAATTCTTATCCACCATCCTCTTCTGCTCTGCCAACTATTTCTTGGCCATACTCACTTTTTGAGTAAAATCTGTGGAATAATGTAATAATGCAACAATGCTACATGGCTGAGGTGCACAGCTTGGAATTGAAGCAACTTTTAAGTGTCAAAGCAGAGGCTAAGTAATCCAGAACAGACATGTTCAACAAAAAGAAAATTGTTAGAATTTGATATTTTAACTTAACACGTAGCTAATATGATTATTTGCAAACTAATTAATAATTTTCCTATTCTTCCTATTCGAAAATTTTAACTTGGTAATAATTTTGAAAGAACCTAGATGACTGCTTCCAGTCAGGGCCCTTGACCTCAAAGCAAGGCCTTTATTTTGCCCACATTATTTTGATTAATAATTATATTCATGTCAATTTATTCTTTCATCATGGCTTGAAAAGTAGACTGTATATATAATTATGATAATTTAAATTAAAATTATCACAATTTTTACATTAAAAGTATGATCTGCTGTATTCCTGTTAAAAGCTTTGGAAATGGTCCTTAGAACCCCTCAAAACTGTCACAGAATTATTTTAATGAGAAAAGATAAACTATTAAATAAAAATAGACAAATTCTTAGCACTTACATGGATAAATCACAGCTAGTTTGATGTTCTTGATGAAGCAGTGCCTATGTGACCTGGAATTAGTGAATCTATCTTTGGACCCCCTGTCATGGTCAGATCAGTTTCTCTAGAAATACACACCCTCTGCGGGGAGGCAGGATCTATTAGGTCAGTCCGTCCCTAGTGACTAATTGACCTGTTTCAGAAGAAACTGGGGTTATAACTGCAGATGTGCTGCATAGTCCTGCCAAAGTCTTAGTCACCACTTGGAATAGGAAGATGACTTGAGGCTCTGGATAGAATTGCGCCTATGCGACCTCTCCCAACTCATAAACCTCTTTGTCTCCCATGGTATATGGAGGAATTGAGAAGGATGAAATGGATAGAGACATCCAGAGTGCTCCTGGAAGAAGACAAGGGACAAACTCAACTGAACACACATAACAACTGCTATTAAAGCATACCTCTTCATGATTCGGGGGTAAACCGTAAATACGTCTCTGCACTAATTGAGTCTGCAGATAATTGGCCAGTGACCCTCTTTAAGGTGAATCACTTCCTCCTAGGGAAGGAGGATAAAGAGATTCACCTGAAGAGGCACACTGAGGATTTGCTGATTTTCTGGAAGACAAAATTTCTCAGATTTGTTCCCAGTAAAATGCCAGCATGGATGCTGATCTGGTGGAGGCACCTGAGGCAGTTCTTGTCTGGTTATCTGGGAAAGGTCTGACCTCATTCTCCTAAGGAAGTGGACAGAGAATATTAATGCATGCTCTACCTGGCTTGTGAAAGCTTCTAGGGAGGTGACATGCAGGTAGATTCTGATTGTGATTAATGCTTCCCTATGGGAGGAGGTTTTACCTTTTTAAGCCACTTGTAGTCACTGACAGTGAGTTGAATGGCCATGTAAATGTTCTTAAGTAAATAAAATAAAGCCATGCAGTTTCCTTGATTACACTATGGATAATGTTTGCCAGTGCCTTCTTTCAATAGTAAGCTTTTTAAAAGGAATTTCACAAGTACTAACCTGATTTCAGATGAGTCAAGTATAATTATTCATTAATAAAGTAGCTAGGATCTCATTAATTCAACACTATATTGTTGAATTAATATTCATATACAACTCAACTAATTCAACAAATACTTGAAAAAAAATTTTTTATTTAAAAACAAGGAAATTCCACCAATGAATTCTTACATTAATTGTAATAGATTTTGTTGAAAGTCTTTTGCCATGCATAACTGTGTTAGATGATGTTGTTGATTTTATTCAACTTTTGAATGAAAGCTTTTGAAGAATGTAAGAAAATCACTTAGCCCACTTTTGTAATGAATCCTTCAGTTGGCTTAGGTTCTGTATTTCCTCTAGCAAATATACATCATGGCAACATAAGAACTTAATTCCATTCCTTTCATTAGCTGCCAAGCTTTTTATCACAAAAGAGCAGAAAATTAAAATATTTAGCTCAATAATCTTTAATATGTGGAAAACTGCTCTAGCAAAAATCTGAAACAACTACAAAAAAGTGTTTTCCACAAATCTGATCAACCATTAATTGTATTAACCATATTTCTCCTAACAGAATACTTTTTACCTGTATAAACATCATTTTGGGCAGATATATTATATAGATGTTTACAATGTTTGTATTATCCCTTAAGATCACTGTGCATTAAGCAAAGTTAAAAAATGAAGACTTGTTCAATGTATCCAAGTTTTTATTTGATCAGATTTGAAAGTAGTCCATTTTGAATTGTATAGCACAGCCAAAAATCAGGAGTTGACCACAGGAAATGTTTTATGACATTTTGTATTATGCCATGTATTACAATAATTATGTCATTAAATATTTTACAAAATTTGCTGAATTTCAATTCCATGATAGTCTGAGATTCTGGATTTTTGAGGCACTCTCTAAATTAGCCCATTTGAGCTACCTTGGTTCAAAAATTGTTTTGCCCAGTTAAAAATTACACATAGACAAACATGAGAGTTTTAGTAGTATATACATGGAGGACCCAAAAAGAGCTTTTGTTTGTACGGGTTATATTTGTGGCTATTTCTATATGAAAAATTAAAAGTGATGCATTTGCTGCCACAACAGTTTTTCACAATTTTTTGGTGGCACTTTAATATATATTTTTTAGGTTGACAAATAATTTTGATTTTGTGAAGCCCTGAGAAAGCATTGGGGAATTCCCAGACATCTTAGGAACGCACTTTAAGAAACACATGTCTAAACTACCAGGGTATTTATTCTATCAAAATATAGGATATATTATGAAGTAGCATTTAAAGTTCACAGAACATTACTTTTGCTTCCTTGATACAGTCCACTGTTGTTTTTTTGATAAGGAATAGTAAACATACTTTCTCTAATATCAGAAATGTACATTAATTCAATTAATTAACATTTCAATTAAAATTAAATCAAATATTCTTCCATTTAAAAAGTGGAGAACAAGAGAGAGATATACCTTCTATTCTACCAGACAGTACTAAAATAATTCATTTATATCGTTGTCAGTTACAGAACAAATATGTGCTTTCCAAAATACATAAAATAAATATTATGTCAAACATGCTTTGTAGATACAGTTAGTAGGCCCTTTTGTTTGACATATAAACAATGATCCAAAAAAATGCATTTTATGCATACACTATGGCTTTTGGAGAGCTATTCCTCTGTTGTATTTCACCAACGCAAAACTACTTGTGGAATTTAGATTAACAGCATTTAATACAGTACAAAGGCTGTGGCTATAAAGGCATTTCCTGCAGTATCATGCCCACAAAGAAAAACTGGCACTTGCATCTAGCCCCAAACATACTTAGTGTAGGATAGTCAAACCAACAACATATGCTTTTCTATTGTAGAAAGAAAAACATTCCTACCAATTAGAGAAGGGGAAACAAAAACCAAATATGGTAGTTACCTGAGCTGAAACTTGTAATTCTTGCAACGGCTCACCGCCAGCTGGATTAATTGAATCTTCAGCACTGTAAGTTGTGCCAACTGTATGGGATGGCCACACATCTTCTCTAGGATGAGATTCTACTGTTTGTTCATCTTCAAAAGTAGCCCACAAGCAGCTTTCTTTTTGTTCAGTTTCAAAAGCATTCCACTCTGCAACTTGGTTACAACCAGCTGAACTAAAGTCTGAAAATTCATCAGAGTCTGGAAATCTTTTTGACCCTGAATCAAAATCTCCAAACTCATTATCTTTCCCGTTTTCCAATTCTACGGAGGGTTGAATCTTCTTGGTAAAATCAGAAGCAACCATAGGATGTTCTTCCAACAGAGTACTTGAAATCTCATTTGGTTGACCAGGAGCTATCTTGGTTGATTGCTGATGAAGACTACTAGCTGTGAATTCACTACATTCATTACTGAGGTTTTCAAAAGGGGGTTGAAAATGTTCTTGGCTTGCAGAAATGTGAACACTATCCGCGAAAGCAAGAGATCCATTACTGACAATACTAAAATCACCAAAATCATCTTCATTAACATCATTACATGATGTATGTCCAGGGTCACTTTCACCATTTTTTACTATTTCAGAAACATTTACCTTCTCACCACTAGGAAGACTGCTAAGACTTTCAAGCCTACTTAGACTGAGGTCTGCTGTTTTTGCAGCGTCACTGGTGGAAGAAAAAGCATGTTCTTTGTTGTTTCCGGTGCCGTGCTCCCCCCTTTCTTCAGGATTTTCAATTGTGCCTATTGAATTCACATTTGTTTGTACAGAAGTGACAGTGTCATTAGATTCCAATTCGGTGCAGTCTTTTTCAGCCTTCACATTATTTATTAAATTAGTTTTTGAAATGCAGATGTGTTCACCTTCAGTGAAAGTTTCCCCTTCACATTCACAGCTTTCATCCAAAATCGCTTCCTTCATAGATTCTGCCTCTCCAATTCTATTTACATAATTTTCCTGTGCATTTAATACTTTTTTTCCACTAAAATATTTGCATATTTTATTTTTTGTTTCTTCTACCTGGGTTGTTTGTTTATGTGAGAATGTGGCAAAATTCTCGTGTGTGCTGGGTATAGAATCCAAATTTAATTCAGTACTATGAGTGCTAATTGTTTTTAATCCCTTTGGGTCGATATTGTCCAGATCCTCTACTCCCTGAGAGTTTGCTGTATCTGGTTCTGAAAATCCATTTGTTAGAACTTCTGGGCATGGTAGCCTCTCGCCATTACAGCTGTCTATTTGCTGATCATCATTTGGAACTTTTAGATCAGTCCTAATAATTTCAGAATATGATGATTCCAGTTTTCCAGCTCTTTTTACTTCTACTGGAATGACATCTTCAAATGATGTACCCAAGTTTCTACACTCACATTTTTCTTTAGTACTATCAGGAAGTTCTTTTATAGATGTAGGAAGTTCTGCAAGGCTATCCTTATTGTTACTATATCTTATTGTGGTAAAAGTTATAACACTATCTACCCTTCCTGAGTAATCAGAGTTAAATGAAGACTTATGTTCTTCTTTTGAACTGGAATACTCTGATGCAAAATCAAAGCTTACACTAGTATTTCCAACATCAGAAAAGCCACCAAAATCACCAAACTCCTCCTCTTCTTCCTCCTCCTCTTCCTCCTCCTCTTCATCTGGTGCATTATCTAATGGGGGAGGGGACGAAGAATACATTCGAACGATGTCTGGTTCCATTATTTAGTTCTTTATAAAAATTAATTTGCACCTGTAAGAAGATAGAAATTCATTGAAACAGACTAGGTGTTGAATACTAACTATTTATACCACTATATTTGAAACAATTCCTTATATTTTATAATACACAATACAATAAAAACTTCAAAGTTCACCGAATAAAATATTTCTTATCACAGCCAATCAGAAAATGCTCTATACTTGGCACTTTCTGGTAACTCAGCTTACCCACTGGCAGAATCACAAATTTCTCTGTGATTAGACTTACCATTCCATTATTTTATTGCATCACAAGCATACACAGAGGATTTTAAAGATGAATATTCATTTGAAGTCAGAACAATTCCTTTAATTCCTAATGGATAAACAGCTAGAAAAAAGCCATGGCGGATGATTTCAATATATGATTACTGTGATGAGATTATTATATGCACAGAGATGGAACAATTCAAGCTACCTTCTATGGAGGAATCATTAATAAAATTGACAGATTTTCCAGAGATACTTTTTTGATTAGAGAAAATATACTATCTACACTATCTACATTTATTGTGGACTGGAAGCCTCTTATGGAGTTTTTGCATAAAATGAAAAAAGAGCTGTGATTTACAGCTTTGATGATTAGACAGGACAGAGTAAAGAAAAGAGAAAGAGTACAGTGGTACAGTGGTTAGAATGCAGCATTGCAGGCAAACTCTGTCCACTGTCAGGAGTTCGATCTTGACTGGCTCAACGTTGACTCAACCTTCCATCCTTCCGAGGTCAGTAAAATGAGGACCCAAATTGTTGAGGCAATATGCTGACATTTGTAAACTGTTCAGAAAGTGCTATAAATCACTATGAAGAGGTATTTAGGTCTAAGTGCTACTGCTATTGCTATCATTATGTAACTTTAGAGAGAAAGGCTAAAATACAATTGTGCTTGTATCTATTGTGAAAAATATTGGAAGCCACTTTGTAATTTTTTTTCTATTTTTCTTTAATATTTTCCTTGCCTTTTTTGCTATCACTTTTTCTTTTTCTCTTTTGTTCCTTGTTTTATATTTGTATTAGTTTTTAGTTTTAAAAGACTAAATAGCTTATAACACAAAATTAAGCATAGGTTTGGCTTAAATGATATAAAATGTGTGAATCCTATTTAGGTGCTTGATCCCTGAGTGTAGATGGTAAACAGTGTATTCTCTCTTTAGAGTTCATTGCCACTTGTTGGTAATGAAAAAGAATGGAAGTCTGAGAGGTGGTTAACTAGAGGTGGTAAATGATGCCCCCTTAAATGGTAATTCATACTAAAACTAAGTCAGGTCCTTCTGTATTTAGCTTAGCCAATTTAAGTTTAATCATCTACAACAGTGGTCCCCAACCTTTTCGGTTTGGTGGCACAGTGGGGGGGAGAGGGGATAGTTCCCTGTGAGTGGTAGGTGGGTGATTGCAAGTGCCCACCACTTGCATGAGGGGAGCTTTGCACACTTGTGCAAGGGAAACTTTGTGTATGTTTATGCGCTTGTCCGTCACTCACATGGGCTGGTTCCGAACAGGTCATGACTGGGACCTTGGGCACCCCTGATGTGCAATATTATTTGATTGCAGCTAAAGTTGCTCTTAGAAACACTGTTACAATCATATAAAGATTGATATATTTCATTTGATTATAATGGAAACATGAATTCAGGATATACCCTATGTTTAGTGGCTATCATCTTTAGTGCATTAATGTTTCTATTCAGAGTGCAACATTCTACTGAATTTTAACCATATATATTCCATGAGAATGTATAAATACATGAAAATAGATGGCATTGTACAACCAACACTGAACTACTACTTTAGTTCTTTTGTCTTTCTTCTAAATAGCAGCAATTCACACGTATCTCTTGAGAAAACCAGAGATATCTATTTCATAATACAACAAGCGGTTGAGAACTGATGGCTTTTCTCATCCATATTAATATTCAATTTCAATACCTATTCAATATCAGAACTGAAAGCTTGGTAGGGTAGTATTAACTGTGGATAATGAATTGTGGTCTTAAATCAAGGACTACCTGTATTTTGAGGATGGATGTGCTAGTTTCTCAATTCAGTATTTCCCTATCTTCCCCTAATGCTTTTACCTGTTCCGCTGTTTTGAACAAACAGGAAAAGCTTCATTACTATTCTGTTTTAGGGCATCAAGCTCCCAAATGGCATATTGGAGGCAAAGTTTCATGAAGGACTTTCAGACAGAGCAAGTTAGAGAACGATATCCTACTTTTGAGAGTCAATTTGGTGTAGTGGTTAAGGCATCAGGCTTAGATAATGGGAATCTGTGTGTTCTGCCCTGCCTTAGGGACGAAGCCACCTGGGTGACCTTGGTCCAGTCACTTCCAGTCTTAGAAAGAAGGCAAACCACTTCTGAACACCTTTGCCAAGAAAACTGCAAGGACTTGTTCAGGCAGTCCCCAAGAATTAAACACGATTGAAGAAAAAAATCCTACTTGAAGTGAGTTAAAAAACATGCCTTTGAAGTTTGGGCAGAGTTCAGTAGCTGTAATAATTAGCAATAAAAAGTAGTAGGCAGTTAAAAGGAAAACCAAGAGAAGAATCACACAAATAGATATAACTCTCAGTATTTAATGACATAACAAACATTTTGGAATTTCCTTGCCTTAAACACTAAAGCATTCATACAATGTAACTGTCCTGGAACTTTTTATAACTCAAACTGAAATTGTTTACCACACCTTTAGCTGGTTCTATAGCGAAGATGTGTTTATTATATTTAATGTAGATTAACAGGGACAGATTTAAGCTTAGACGTATTTAGAACAGACCCACTGAAATTTAAGTCCCCTTAATGAATTCAAATACTATATAACCAATTCATTTCAGTGGGTCTACTAATTGTTAGTGTGATTCAACGCAAAATTTAATTTTTCTCACAGGAATGTTATTACAATTATATTTATTTATTTGATTTGGATGTCACCTGACTCCCAGGTAATTCCAGGTGGCCTACATAATTAAAAAAGACAAAAAAGAAAAGAACTTCCACATCTAGACAAAATTACTTAATATAAAACTAAAAGAAAACAACCCTGAGCTCAACAACCTAACCCCAAATGGGAGCAAATCCCATTTTCAAAGACATAAGTAACCCCTGCATTGTGAGAGCCATACAAATCTCTTGGGGCATGCTGTTCCAGATGACAAGAGAGAAAGTGTGCTTCTACTTTAGATGGTCCCATTAGATGACTGATTGAAAAGACTGGAGCACTTCTACTCTTTCCAAAGTTATCTGACGGGCAGAAAACACTGGAGAAATATGGTCTCTCAAATGATGATGTCCTCTTCCATGAAGGACTTCATAAGTGATAATCAGCATTTGAAGTCATGTGGCAACCAATGCAACTCACAAAGCACTGATGACACATGGGCATTTAAAACATCCCCATTACTACCTGTGTTGCTGCATTCTCTCTTGCTTACAAGTGCATGAAACATCAAGACAAAAAATACAAAGTCCTGCTCTCTTAGAGTAAGGTCATATATGAATGTTTACAACATGGCAGTTGGGGAATTTTGGCATACCCTTCTTCATATGAAAATGTGCTTTAAAAAGAAAGGATTACATGGTCAAATATAGAGAATTACATTTTGTTTTTTTCAAAGTCAGTGAAAAAGGCATAGAAAGATTCAGTGACTGGGAAAAAACCAACAAATGTTAGCTTTTTTCTCCTTCTATAAGGGAAAAAATCCATTCTTGAATAGATAGTTGACTTCGAATCTATCTTCCAGTTGCAGAAAGCACTCCTCTGATATCACAAAGAAGTAAAATAGAAATACCACAGAAAAAACAGCAAATCTCTTGAATCTAGTGCAGAGGTGTCAAATTCAAGGCCCGCGGGCCAGATCCAGAAATACTTAAATGTGGCCCGTAGGGCTGGCTTGGAAATAGCAAAGGACCGGCTTGCGGTGCCTCTGGTAGCCAAAATGGGGCATTCACAGCACCCTACACCGTTTTGGCTGGCACGGTGCTGCAGGAGGTGTCCGTCCCATCTCCTTCCTCCCACCCCCCAGCCAGCCAGCCAGCCTGCGGACAACTACAAAGCTGATCCAGCCCCCGAAGAAATCCAGTTTGACACCCCTGATCTAGTGCATTTCGTATTCCTTGGGATGCTGCTAGAACAGGGGAAAGGTAAGAGAACCTTAGCCAGGGACTGAAGTTAGGGTCATCAATTCCAATGAAACAAAAGATTGGAGGGGGAGTAAGTTCAGTATTTTTATAAGAATTTTTAATTGAAACCTACTTTTTAACCTTTAATGCAGTGACAAAACTAAGACTCGATACGTGCCAACTTCCACGATGTTGCTGTGGCATTAAACAGCTGTTTTAACTCTCTCTCTCTCTCTCTCTTTTTTTTTGGCTTTCAAAATAAACTGTTATCTTTCAGCACTTTCCCGATGATGAGAATGAGAATCTGGACTCTGCTGTTTATAATACTATCCTTCAGATTGGAATTCCCTAACACGCTCATCTCAAGGGTTTAAAAAAAACAAAACACCACTGTGGGTAGGTTAGGTGGGAAGCAATTCCAGCAACCTAATTTGTGCCACACTCCCGCAATTAAAAAAGAAACAAACAAAAAAAACATTAATATGGCACAGTGCCAATTAGCAAAACAAAAACAAAAAAACCACCACCACTGCTTGATCCGTCTTCACCTCCGGAGGAATGAAAACAGCCCTGCGAGGGAAAAGAAGGGATGAAGAAAACCCGGGTACTTACAGGCCAGCGATGCACCAGCTACTACCGCCTTGGGAGAACAAAGACAAGAAGAGACAAGCTTGGGAACAACTCCAAAAGAAACCCAACACCTCTTGACTGCCCCAAACCAGGCCAAGAGAAGCACACCGTCACGACGACACGACCCATTCCTCCATCCCTTCCCCTGGTTGTTTTCTTCCAACTTTCAAAGGGAGGAAATACGCTCGCCTATTAATTGAGAGGAAGAGGAAACGCCGGGATACATC
>JANHFK010002186.1:3528-14547 GCA_036250565.1 Sibynophis collaris | reverse complement strand
CCGGTTCTCCGAACCAGCCACAGCTTCTCCTACCTACTCGATAGAGCCGATGCGAACCGGGAGGATTTCACCCCTGGTCTGGCTCTTATATATTTATTCTGAGAAGAAAGGCCTTTGCTGAACTTCTATGAAATACAGTACAAGAGTCATATACATTAACACTTGATTATAGTACATACATAGAAAGTTATAATGAATCAAAGGAAATAAAATCTTGAAAAAGAAATTATGCAAAATGTATAAAAGAATAAATCTTGCAAAGGAAATTATTACTATTACAAAAAAGAGCAAAAATATGTTCTTCAGATCCAGCTGATGTTTGTAAACAATTTGCCATTTAGTAGAGATAAATATTTTCTGTCAAGCAAGGCCAAAATCATGCTTAAAGCAATGATTGTTATGCATTATCATATTTTTTCCAGACAAAAAATCAATTGTAATTATTTCACTTAACTTCAAAGGAAAACATATTTTAATTTGTAGGAACATCATATGCACCTCCAAAATTATTTACATTGAAGCCAAATACAATTTATTTCAAAATGTTCCAGTATTGTGAACCCCATCCTTTCTGATAAGTTTGATGTAGATCCACAGAAAAATATAAATTTTGCTTAGTAAATATAATAGTGCAATACAGAATTTTAAAAGGGATCAGTGTCTACAGGGAATCATAAGTGTAAGACAGTAAGGAAAGCAGGGGATCTCAATCTTTTAAGCTCTGACAGACTTCAGGGCATTCTACCACATGCATTACCATCTGGCCATACTGGGCTTACCTGGACAGGCAGAGGGGATCATCCTAATTCATGTGACAAAAAGGTGTAAATGCCAATTATCTTCCCGCATAGTGTACAGCATGACTTCTTTTTACCATAATTCCAATCTTGACATCCAGCTATGGACAAATGTCCATGCTTGATTAAGATACTCCAGGAACCTGTCTCAGGAATCTTTTCCTTCTGTTAAAATTGGGCTTTGGCACAAATTTTGTTGAAATAGGTTGCCCTCATATTTTCAAGAAATAAGCAGGCTGTCTCTTTCTTTTGTTCAGATTTTTATATAACAAGGTTACAGATAGGAGTCTGGAATACCTTGTACAGTATGTCACTTCGGTTGCAATTCTCATGACTATTGATCATGCTGGCATAGCTGATAGGAAGCATATAAAATATACAACTAACTAAAAGATCAAAATATTTAAAACAAAACAGACTAAAGAACAAAAGAGGGCTCATCATCACCCAAGGCCTGTGAGAACAGCAGGGTCTTCAATAGTTTCCTAAATGACATAAGGATGGGAGCCACACAAATTTCTAGGCAGAGATCATTTCAAGAAAGCAGTAATTAGAACAAAATAGGTGCACTTCTTGGATCCCACCAAGATACTTTAACTTACATACTTTAGTTAATGGGATCTGGAGAAGAACCACCCTGCTGCACCATACTGAACAGAGTTATTGGAAATAGACAATCCTTAAGCCACCTTGCAAGGTGAGTAATAAGCATCTAAAATCACATCCAAAGCCAACTAGTTTCCAGTTCAGTTCACAAAGCAGTGGAATGATTTATGCATCATGTGCCCTCATCACTATATTCTAGACCTGCTGTTAATTTTAAGATCTAAGTGGGATATAGTACAGTAATCTAACTGTGAAGTGATTAGAGTCTGAGTGACTGTCTGAAGGGCCTCCTGATCTAGGAAAGTGTACAAATGGCACACCAGGTGTACCTGTGCAAAGTCCCTCATGGCTACAGCTGTTCTTCCAGCAGAAAGCAGGAGAACCTCTGGATTGCGCCCAAGTGCCGAACGGGGAAGTTCAACCCCACTGAAAGTCAGTGATGGAATAGCACCAGATCCAGTATAACTATACTTTTGTGTTGTCTAATAAGTGACTGCATATCTTACTCTCAAGCTGATCTGCAATTACACCTATTCAGGAGGTAAATCAGAAAGACCATCATCCTGATATCATTTCCCATTAGTTAATTCCAAGTATTATAGACTATGTGTGCTAGATTCCACCCAATTCCTACTGCACCAGTCAGAAAGACTTAAGTCCTGATTATTTCTGTGTTGTGTAATTCTATTGTTCATTAATGGGTTTGGTGGTCTAGGAAATATTTTACCTGGGGGCAGTGACGTGTGGCTCTATAGAAAAAGTTCCTCCTCTGCCTGTTGTAGTTATTTTGTCCAGAATCTATGGAAATTGTGAGTTTATTAATACTTTTGTATGTATTTGTTCTGCAGTTTGCTTGGTGGTCATAGGAGTGATAATATTTCATTATGACATAGGTGACTCCTCTCTCCCTCTTATTTGATCAAATTGGCAAGAAGGGAATGTGGTTTTTGAGTTCTGTATAGTTGTTACCAGCCTTGGTATCTCCTGCTAATCTTTTATCCAAGTACTGGATAGATTTAACCTTGGTTTCCAAACTCAGCTACGTTTGGCTAGATGCTTCCACTTTCAGGCATTATTTACAAACTGCACCATCTAAAATATGCCCCCAAACTCTAGGAAGAACTACCCATGAAAAAGACTCAAGTGACAAGAACAGTTCCACAATAAATCAAAATGCCACCTCTGTCCCATCTCGGCCTGCACTATTAAAAAAAACGTTAATAATTTTTATTACGAACTTGCTCACATGACTGTCTTCCAATATATCTAATTGATATGCAATCAAAATCAGCTACAATTTTCTCCCGCCATAGCTGGAACACATATCATATCAAGGGTCTCTCTCTTGGATGCATTGAAGATCTATTAACTCATCTTGAGTCCTTAAGTGATGACTGGCTCTGGTCCCAGTTTATGTTGTTTATTTTTATGTTTCAAACGTTTTGACTGCTTTTTTAAGATAATGTAAGCGTCTATTGGTGTGGGCAGCCATAATAAATTTAAAGAAATAATTTCTGATCCCCACAAATTCCTATGAAGCCTCTGTTTTCTGAGAAGAAATACTGGCCTTGTTTTTAAGGTAATTGGTAATAGATTATAAACCGCTTAAGACTGTCTTTGCATGGTGTAGAACTTGCTCACAAGTGGAATCATTACAGCCAAGAGTGACTCAAATCTATCTCAGAGATAAGAGCAAATGCCTGGATATGTGATTGCAAGTGGGTAAAGCCCACAATCATTTTTGCTTCAATGATTTTTTAAAATAAGATCCTTGGCCTAGTTCACTGTCACTGTAACTATCACTAAACCATAGTTGACAATGTTTGGATTTATGATTTACTCCCAGTAAAAACAACCACAACCACAACCACCACATAATAAATTAACATGATGTATGATCGTAGCCAGTCACTATACCCCAAAGTAAAATGGACATATGTATCATCACTTAGTGGTAACATCAACATTCAGGAATCAGCAGGAGAACATTTAATCTCCCTGAAAATAAAACTATCTGATTAAAAAGCTGTTCTTCAACAAAAAGTGTGAAATGTATGAATCAAAACTTAGCAAGAAATGTTATCACTGTAGTTCATCTCAAGATATAGGTATCTTCTCACGCTGTAAAGTACAAAAGTACACAGCAAAACTGGAACATCTGCCTTAGCAATTAGTGTTTATTTTTCATACACCGTAAGTTTCTAGTCACACACATTGTGCTTTTTACACACAAGCTAAGCTGTTTACAATTCCTCCCCATTTCCCATAAACACATATCAGGTATACATATCAGTCAGTTGTCCCAAAGGTGCTTTTTTTCCTTGCTTTTGCTTGAAGACATTTCACTTCTCGTCCAAGAAGCTTCTTCAGTTCTGCAAAACGTCTTCAAGCAAAAACAAACAAAGTCCAGTGACTTAAAAAAAAAAAGCATCTTTGGGATAACCATGACCTGGATGACTGAGAATTTCCATAGACATACCAGTGAGTTGAGAATAAGATGTCATGTCTCTGATGAAGTCACAAGCATACTCTGTATTAAATCTGATCTCTTGCAGGGATCCAAGAATCTCTCCTTTAGGTAGAGATCTTATTTGGGGGGGATCTTTTCTCTTTCACATCTCAGCAGCTATTTTGTACTTTGGGTTGAGGAAGGGGGATCTTTATTTGCTTCTCAACAGCCGCTTCCTGTTGCTGATATGAAAGAATGAGGCTCAATTTGGAGCAAATAAAAAACATCGATTTCTTATTTGTTGTCTATTTGGGAGGAGTTATCTTTTAGTAACCATGGATATCCGTCAGACTGGGATTGGAACATTGGCACTTCATTTCACTGCACAGACAAAGGGGCAGAAACTCCAGGGATTTTGCTGAAAGCTGCAGTACAAAGTGAGACCAAGAGAGGAAAGAAGGAAAGAGCAGAACAGAAAAAAAAACTGCAGGCGCCCAGATCAGATCAAGGAAAGCAGGAACCTCTTTCTGATGCCTTAGAAGGGAATTCACATCTTGCGTCAAAAGGTGCGCCAAATGTTCTGTAACAGCAGCATGGGGACCAGTGGCAGTGCTGCCTGCAACGTGGGTCTGACCAACAGCAGCAGTCTAGCTGTGTGTCAAGGACAGGACACTGAAATCTGGGCCCTTCCACCCTGCAACAAGTACCTTTGCCCACTGCTGCCCACGTGCATTCTCATCCCAGTGACGGCTGTTTGCTTGGTCCTGCTGGTGGTGGGTGTAGGTGGCAATGTCTTGACTGTGATTGTCACAAGCTGCTCCCAAGAGCTACACAACACTACCAGTTTATATCTGGGCAGTTTGGCTGTCTCTGACCTGTTGATGCTCCTCCTGGGTCTACCCATGGATCTGTACCGTTTGTGGCGCTTCCAGCCATGGGTGCTGGGTACTGTGCTGTGCCGTGCCTGGCACTGGTCAAGTGAGGCATGTGCCTTCTGTTCCATCCTGCATCTGACAGCCCTGACAGCTGAGCGCTATCTGGCCATTTGCTTTCCACTGCGGGCTAAAGTCCTGGTGACCCAACAGCGGGTAAAAGCCCTGCTGGTAGTGCTCTGGGCTGTGGCACTGCTCTCTGCTGCACCTTACCTATTCCTTGTGGGAGTCCAACAGGCTGGCAACGTTTCCAGTGATGATGATTTCAGCCGTGAATGTGGCCCTACTTTGTACGCCAAACAGACAGGGCTGTTGGAGACAATGCTCTGGGTCACCACCAGCTACTTCATCCTCCCTTTCTTCTGTCTCTACATCCTCCATGGCTTGATTGCTAGAGAACTTCTGCGTGTTGGCAAAGCACATCTTGGTGTGGCTTCATACCGGAACCATCAGCAAACAGTGCGCATGTTGGGTAAGTAAGTGGAGGATATCTTAAAATGGGTGAGGAAACATTATCCTAGTGCTCCAATATCCTTTACCAGCCCCATTATTCAGAATTAGGAAACCTTTGGATTCATAGCAGATTTCCATTGTTAGGGATTCTGTAGCAGAGGTTGACAATCTAAAACCCCACTAATCTACTATACCACTTATCAGAGCTCCAGAATTGATGGAAACTCAAAAATCTTGGTGTATAATAAATAACTATGGAGATCCTCTGTGGAGACCAAAAGTACTGAGTGAGGATGATTTAGTTTCAATTATTATCCAGGGTTATCCTACAGAATGTCTAGCTAATCCTTCTTGGGTCTAATGAGTGTAAACAAGTTATCAGGGTTGCGTAGCTCAGGGAGTTGTATGGCACTCCAGCCCCAGAATTTGTGGCTCATTCCCTCAAATGTAAACTTCTGTGGGGATGTTACACTTCCTCAGAATCTCAGAACACAGAAAGCTTTGGGCTCATGGGAATATTTTAGTTTAGATAGTACAGGAGGTCCCAGAGCCAATTCCGTTGAATGAGAAAGAACTCATACCTTTGTCATTATTTACATATATTGAAGTTGAGCTTGGGGACCAAGCAAACATGCAAGTGATACTTTTAGTCTCATAAACTACATTTTGATCTACAGCATGTGGCCAAAATCATTCTCATTGTTCTTCAGTAACATTTTTCTCTAGTCTAGACAATTCTGGATTTAATCTCCCAGTCAGTCTCTGAGTTCTGTACACTTCATGGTTATTTTTCCATCTAATAGATTTTCCTCCTCCATCTCTGTAGCCCTATCTGGAAATGTGATCTATGTCCACTTGTTTATATAGCCAGTAGTCAGTACAAAGTAGCCAACAACTTTAAGTTTTTTAGCTTATTGATTCATTCATTCATTCATTCATTCGATTTATATGACCACCATCTCACACAAGTGACTCTCGCAGCATGCCAGACCCACACACACACTATATAATTCCTGGCACCCTAAAATAAACAATAACCCCACTCACGCAGGCAAAGCATATTGACAAGAGCAGAACCGATCTAACCTTCTGACTTAAATACTTGGCAAAACAGCCAGATTTTTGCTGCCCTACAAAAAGCTAACAGGGTTGGAGCTATCCAAATTTGAAGGGAGGTGCTGTTCCACAGGGCAGACATTTCCGCTAAGAGGCCACAACTCTGAGGTGCAAAACAAAAGGTAACATTGTTTGATAGAAGGGACCCAGAACATGCTCTCTCTGCTAGATCTGATGGCTGAGCAGAAACCATGGGAGAAAGGTGCTCCCACAAGTAGTCTGGTCCTATATTATGAAAGGTTGTATAGGAAATAACTAGCATCTTGAATCACACCATGCAAACCTAATGGGAGGCAGTACAGCTTGCAGCATAGCCGTGTTACGTGAGTGTAATTTATTTATTTAGCATACAGCACCTACAGAGGTATGCAATCACTGATGTACAAATTTAATTTACACACACACACACACACAACATATGAATGATATGTGGACAATAAACATAATTTAAAATATTAAATTAAGATAAAACCATAATAAAATCACCATAATATGGAGCCACAAAATTACAACGGGATAGATGTTATAATTTGATGTCTAAGGAAGCTAACTATCTAACTGCTTCTGGTATGGCTGCGATGAAATCATCCCAGGTGCCTTGAAATTTCCTGAGGGGACATTCTTGAACTATATGTGTTATGGTTTGTTCTGGAATGTCAGTCACATTGTGGGCTCTCTGCCATTCCCCACTTACAGAGTTTTCCTTTAGTTCTAGCATGGCCTGTTCTGATTCTATTCAGGAGGCTGCATTCCTGGAAGTGGTTTTGTTGGATCTGTGTGATCTGGTTGATTGTGGTCTTAATTGCCATTCCTTCTCTAGATTATAAGACTGTGGTATATTATCCTAAATTGGTTTCCTAGGCTTAGCCTGGTGAAAGGTAGAAAGTCTAAATATCAAGCTTCCAACTAATATGTTCCCCGATTGAATAATCCAAGGCAACCTTATTCCATCAAAGTCTTTTTATTAGGAACATATCAAATTGGCAAAGTCTTGGTGTAATTCTGGCTCTGACCAAACCTCGGAATTATACCCAGTAAAAAGCAAAAGTTTGAAACCTCCCCCCAAAGTCACATTCACATTTTATGTATTGGAAGATCTCGAGCAGTCGATGGCATGTTTATCTTATTCCACTCTTGGACTGTACCTGCTGAGATCAACTTAGAAAGAATTAGAAACAACATGGAGTCATGAGAGTGGTGTGGATTTAAGGGTTATTCTCACTGTAGATATAATGATATATGCTCATATATTCTCATCACATGGGTGCAATGAGAAATACCAAAATCTACCTGTGGCACATGTATTTTAAAATAGCAATAGCACTTAGACGTTTATACCGCTTTACAGGGCTTTACAGCCCTCTTTAAGCAGTTTTACAGAGTCAGCATATTGCCCCCCGACAATCTGGGTCCTCATTTTACTGACTTCAAAAGGATGGAAGGCTGAGTCAACTTTGAACCTGGTGCGATTTGAACTGACAAATTGCAGTCAGCCAGCAGTCAGCAGAAATAGCCTGCAGCACTGCACTCTAACCACTGCACCACCGAAGCTCATGAATAAATGTTCTTCAAGGGGACCCCTATGTACAGTTCATTACAGTGATCCAAGTAGGAGGTTAAGGTTAGGGTTAAGGCATGAGTCACTTGAAGCAAGACCTCTTGATCCAATAATGGACACAATTGGTGCACAATATGAACCTCTGCAGAGGCCCTCTTGAATCCAGGAGGACCTTCAAATTGAACACTATTCTGACTGTATCCCCAGACAGAGCTAAAGATGTAAAACCTCTTGAATCGAGGTCCTGAAAACACCTTGCCAGGGTTGAGTTGAAGCTTCTTCTCCCCCATCTGTTATCCAAATTCACATATTTTCTTTATATTAGCTGGACTGAACAATAAAGAGTGAATGGTATGTTAATTTTATCAAGGCACTTATTGTTGAATGGCTCAAATAATTCCTATTCAGAAGAAAACCTGTTGCTTTCTGACTTACCTTATGTATATTTCAAAGCAAATGTGAGTATCAATCCATTCCAAAAGCTCCTAATCATGCCTTAGGCGTAACTGGACCAGATCAACAGGTCATCTTATTTCCTTCTTTTCTACCCACTTGCAGTTATCCTGGTTCTGGCATTCCTCATTTGCTGGTTGCCCTTCCATGTTGGCCGGATCATGTACATCAACCCAAAGAACTTCAAGATGATGGTCTTCTCTCAGTATTTTAATGTTTTTGCACTGCAGCTTTTCTACTTGAGTGCTACTATCAATCCAATCCTTTACAATCTTGTCTCAAAGAAATACAGGGCAGCATTGTACAAGTTGCTGGTAACCAAAAAGCGACCAGAACGGGCTTCAACTATTACTAGAGAGACAGCTGGCTACCTAGAGATTACTGGATAATTTAAAAACAAGATGATTCCTAGGACCCTTTCTCCCACTGCTTTCACTGATTGCTTTTTGGCAGATGTGTGAAATGAAGGGCAGATCATAGTTAATGCTTCCAGCTCTGTGAAATGTAAGACTGAGCTAGTGCTGGTGAAACCAAATTATCATTAGGGCTATTTGACAAGCAGAGAAAGATACTCTCTCCTTCCTATGTATAGTATAATTGCCACCTGGTCTTTCCTGCAAACTAATGCTTGTAAACCAGTATTATAAGCCATATACTGATTTTGATTGGCAGGCAAGGACTTTCCTATAGTTTGACAGCTCTGAAAAAATGGCAACTTGAGTTTAGCCACCAGTGAAGAAGGCAGGCTTGAGATCATTTAAAAGCTCTGTTAGCTTAGCAACACTACGGGATAGCTCATCATTTGACATATGAGATACAAAAGATCCAATTTTCAATTCTCTATCAGAGTTCTAGCAAAATAATTTTAAAAGATTCACCTGTAGCCTCTGGAGGGTTACTGTACTGCAGCTGGGACTAGAGATCTATGAGCTGGACAAAAACCCTGATTATAAATATAGCAGCCTATATTTTTGTTTAATCTATAGCAGGGGTGTCAAACTCATGTCAGCATGGTGGCGTCATATGACGTATCGGGACTTTTCCCCCTTTCGCTAAACCGGGCGTGGGTGTGGCCAGCATGTGATGCATCTGGCCTACAGGCCAGGAGTTTGACAGCCCTGACCTATAGTATGTTTATAAATTAGACTAGGTAGTATTGTAATGCTTTTAGTTTATTTATTTTAGCCAGTGTCAGAATGATTCATTACTTCTGTAGCTTGGTTTTCAATTTGCCACTGCTCAAAAGACAAGACCTAGTTAGCTGGACAAAAATAATAAAACAAATATGGAATGGAAGACAGGGATTAAAATTAAATCAGACTATATCTTCATTTGGTTTAGCAGGGAAGAGTCTGATGAACTTTGGTAAAGTTTTTAACTGCTGATTTCCAAGAGTTTCTTTGGATTAGGACAAATCTTGTATAAGTTTCTTGCAGGTTGCCAACTTTTCCACACAAGGAAAACATAATGCTTAATGTCTTGTACAGATGATAAAGCTCCAAATCAGTGATTTAATTCTCATTATCACATCCAGTGCTATAAAGTTTTTAATTTAGAACCCATTTTAAAACAACAGAGTGGTCAGAATATATATATATATATATATATATATATATCTATATCAAATCAGATGGCCATTACAAGACAGTAAACTCATGGCATCCCTTGGATTTTTGCAACCAAGCTATACAGGTAGTCCTCAAATTACAACTGAAATTCTGACCAGAATTTCAGTCCTAAGTCATGACAGTTGTAAGTTCATACAAACAGACCCGATTTTGTGACTATTTTAACCATAATCATTATGAATCATGTAGTTGTAAGTATGAACCTATTCTCCTAAATGAGCATTTTTTTTTACCAGAAACCAGCAATGTAATACTACAAAATGTGTTGGTAATTCTTGGTTTAAACGACATGGTTAAAAGTTCTTCAGCAATCCTGATCTCAAAATAACAACAACAACAACAGATCAATTTGGTAATTTCAGAAAAAGTACATCACATACTGAAAAAAAGAACAAACATGCCATGATTCTTTTGTGTGAGGTATCATCTTTCTGAATAAAGCTGTCTACTGGCATTATTAAATAAAAACCATAATCTAATTGCTCCTGTATTTTCCAAGAGGGTCCTTGCTACTTTTTAATATTATTTATAGTTTTATCATAAAAAGTAAAATAGAAAACAGACAAACAAAACAAAAGCATACATTGAATAATAGCAACAACAAAAAAGAAAAAAATAGTGTCTCATGTATATGAGTTAAGTTTATTTGATCACTTTTTCCTCTTTTTTTGTACACTTTTATTTTTAACCATTACATAAAGAATGAAGCAACTAGTTTCATATTTAATAGAGAACTAGCAAATTCAATTCAGAATTTTTTCAATACATGTGTTAGAATGGGAAATTGATAGCCAGGAATGTCTCATCCAATGCAGTATTTCTTACTAAAATGAAAGATTAGAAATTATTAAAAATGATAACAATGAACCTCAGTTTTCTTTTAGATAAGCCAGTAAAAGAAATTAAGAAAAGAAAATCAGCTTTGTACAAAACCAAAAGAAAAGTGCATTAGCTATTATAAATAACAGATGTTTCTTCTCTTGTCAAGTGATCAGATTTTCAATAATTGCAGTCTCCAAAGTATAGA
>JANHFK010002185.1:67308-78372 GCA_036250565.1 Sibynophis collaris | reverse complement strand
AGAACTGATAGTGGGAATTCTGAGTAGTTCGGAGAACCGGCACATACATCTCTGACTGGCCCCAGAGTAGGGTGGGAATGGAGATTTTGCAGTATCCTTCACCCAGGAGCAGGGAGGGAATGGGGATTTTGCAGTATCCTTCACCCTGGAGTGGGGAGGGAATGGAGATTTTGCAGTATCCTTCCCCTGCCACACCCACCAAGCCACAGCACGCCCACCAAGCCACGCCCACAGGATAGTAAAATAGTAAAAAAAATTGAATTTCACCACTGATGTGATAGCATATTTATACTGTTGTTTGAATAAAAGCCAGTCAATAGCCTAAAAATTGCCAGTAAAAGCAGATCCAAGCCTGATAAATATAATTATTTTGTGCAACTAAATTGCTCTGTCCCTGGTGTAGAAATGAGAACTCTTCCCAAGGAGAACATTACCAAGATGCTATAGCTGAAAAAAAACCTTTTGGTATATTACTATTTTCACGGGTAAAAGATTGGGCTTCAAGAAGAATTGTAAAAGTGAAGGTGCAGATTTCATTGAAACAAGCTTTCCTCTTGTCAGATATTTAAGCATATGGCTTACCTAAAGAACCTTTCTAATTCTGAACAAATGTGTGATGTAGCAAGCATACTTCAGTCTTACACATAAAGGCTGACCTGAACATTTATAGTTATTACTGAAACACTTAAAGCATTGTTAAGCCATTGAAGGGTTGAGAAATCAGATGGATTGCTTAGTTTTGGACATGCCAAACAAGGAAGTTTATCTTTGCTTTAACTAAAATTGAATCACTCAACCTTTTCTACCAAGCGCTGCAAAATCTGTAGCTGGTGTCCTGACATTTCTAAAACAACATCTTTTGGGAAAAGTGTGGATTTTGGATAGGGACAGAAATGAAAATGCAAGTCATGAAAAAAAAAGCAGAATGTCTAGGACCTGCTTCAGTTGCAGTGAACTTTTGTCACCTAATTATTCACCCCTCCCTCTATATCAGGGGTGTCAAACTCAAGGCCCGGGGGTCAGATCCAGCCCACGGGGCTGCCCTGGAAACAGAAAGGATTGCCCCGCAATGCCTCTGCTAGCAAAAACGGAGCTCACAAGCTCCGTTTTTGCTGGCAGAGGGTTGCAGGAGGCCGTCGTAGCTGAAAATGGAGCTTGAGAGCCCGTTTTTCTGGCAGACTTCTCAGGCCACCAACAGGCACTCCTGACACGAGTGACATCGGGCTGGCCACGCCTACCCTGGCCACGCCCACTCCAGCCCCCCTGAGCTCAAACACAATCCTGATGCGGCCCTCAGTGAAATCAAGTTTGACACCCCCTGCGCTCTATAAAAATCCCTACAGGTTATCCACAGATATTAATCCATGAATCCCTTTGTAACTAACTGTGGCATTTTCTAGCACATGCTTGTATATTAAAGTAAAAATAAGAGCAACAAGTTACGACTGGTGACTTGCAAGTGTTATCAATGTGAGAAATTTGTAATTTTTAAAGCAACTCTTAGAGAGTTGAGATGATGGGAAAAAGAAACTTTAGCTCTGTTCTGCTGCCATCTGCTGACTCTGGAAAGCAGCACAACATCATGAAAGGGAAATTCCTCTCTGGACAATCAATCTAGAGATTCAAGAATTCTTTATAATCTGAAGCAGGGATGAAATCTAGCAGGTTCTGACAGGTTCTGGACAACCGGTAGCAGAAATTTTGAGTAGTTCGGAGAACCAGTAAATATCACCTATGGCTGGCCCCAGAGTGGGGTGGGAATGGAGATTTTACAGTATCCTTCCCCTGGAGTAGGGAGGGAATGGGGATTTTGCAGTATCCTTCCCCTGCCATGCCACCAAGCCACGCCCACAGAACCGGTAGTAAAAAAAATTGGATTTCTCCATTGATCTGAACATTCCAGTTTGTGACAATTAAGATTTCCCAACTCCTTAAGCAATCTATTTTGTGTATGAAATCTTTCATTCCTTCCCTCTGTACTTTAGAATAGGTTCCTGTCTTCTTTTAAACAGGTTCCCCAGCACATCTCAAATAGAATCCCGTGGTTCAACATTGATTTTTAATCAGGGTAATAAGATGGACCAGTTGATAGCTTTGGGGTTGTATTATAGATAAAACTAGCTGTGAGAAAATTAGACAAGAAGCTAGATGGTTGGGTTTTTTAAAAAACAATAGTTGGGATTTTGATATTTTAAAAATTGGATGGCCAAATTATTTCCTCAATTTATCTCAGGTAATTTGAGGGGTTTTTTTTGTTTCACTCTGTTGGTACGTGTTTCCCTAAAAATAAGAGCCTGTCTTATATTTTTTTGAACCCTGAAATAAGCGCTTGGCCTTATTGCCATGCACTCAAAAGCCCAATTGGACTTATTATCAGGGGATGTCTTATATTGGGGGAAACAGGGTATATAAAAGCTATATTTGAGTATCCCTCTTCAAGATGCAAATAGGAAGGCAGTTGCATTAAACAGCCTCACATAGATACTGCACTCATGATGTAGCTTTTCATTTGACCTGACATGGGCATCTAGTATCTTCTTCGCCTTTCTTGTGTTCTGGGCCTTTTTATGAAACATATACAATTGGCACCAAAAGCCAATTGTACATAAGCCGTCTTTTTCAAGCGTGCCACTAAGGAGATCTCGCTCTCCCCACAGGACTCCAGTTCCTGATGAGAAGCAGTCAGCTGCCGAACTGGATGCCGTCCTGCAGCATCATCACACCATCCAGGAGAAGTTAGCGGAAGAGATGTTGCACCTGGCACGCAATCTCAAGAACAACACTCTTGTGGCACAGAACGTGATTAAGCAAGATAACCAGGTACGGCCCTGATATTCCCCACCACCCACCACCACAAGTGTGAATTCTGTACAGTTATTTAGTAACTGTGTCCGATTTTGAGAAAGTCCTTTGTCCTTGTCAGAGTATTACAGGCAGAGCCAAAGAGCTCTTGTTGGCATGGCACTCGAGCACTATAAGTTGCCCCTTTCCTGAAAAAGTATTTTTGGGGGGATTGAGTTTCTCCAAGGATATGATGTGGAATAAAGCAACATTTTGTGCCTCCTCCTGCATCTGCCCACGTTTTGCTGGTTTTCAAAACATTGACACTTTTCTGGTTTATTTCAGACCTTGACGCAGTCACTCAAGCTGGCTGACCAGAACTTTGAGAAACTGAAGAATGAATCGGATCGCCTGGAGCAGCATGCCAAGAAATCTGTCAACTGGTTTCTCTGGCTAATGTTGATCGTGGTCTGTTTCATTTTCATCAGCATGATCCTGTTCATCAGAATCTTCCCAAAACTAAGATGATTTCTGGGCTGGTGTCAGAAGCAGCAGCAGCCTGGCACCTTATCTTATCTTATCTTCTTCATTTAACCCATCAAACCTTGTTGAGCTTTTGTAACTTGGGTGAAAATGCTCAATGGGAGAATAATTTTGGTTGCAACAAGTTCATAGAATCTAAGATGAAATGTTTTCCTCCTGCTTGAAAGACTGACCAGGAAAGCTCCTTCTGCATTGTTATAGCAGATTTAAGCAATTTATATGCAATTTATATGGACATATGCAACAACACAGAAGTTCCTATTTTTATGGCCTACAGCCCCCAAGAGGTGGCACAGTATTTTAAATAACAAAGGGAGGTTGGGGGAAGCAATAGAAGTGGAGCTTCTGAATTTAACATATCTATTTAGAAGCAAATAATCCTCCAAGGAATGTGGTGACCCACTGAGGGGGCAAAATAGTAACAAATCTCTTGGTTAGCAAAAGTTTTCCATTCCTGAATTACAATTCAACAAAGGGTTCTCCTTCCTGCTGGTGAAGAGGCAGAGTTAGGTGAATTGAAATCGCTTGCACCTACTAAGGTTGGGGAGGGGGTGTGAGAGAAAGAGGTAATACTTAGCTGCTCTTTATGACTTCTCTTTGACAGACCAGTCTCAACAATATCACTTTGATCATCCTGGTTCATTGACAAAGTACTCCTTAGCATACAACAACCCTGGGCTATAGAAGCTTTCCCAATTTTCTTTGCTTTGGAATGCTGCAATACAATGAATATATTTGCTAGTCTTTGTCCCCCCCCTGCTTCTTGGGAAGATGTTCTTTGTGGGACATGGTTACATTTCTAGGGAGACATTCATGGCAGATTGGCAGTTAAGCGACTTTGAAAATTGAAAAGGCGGCAGGATGAAGTCTTCGGGGGTCAGGGCTGCTTCATGGAAGTTGGATCTCTCTGAGGGCCTCCCCAAATGTGGATGTTGCAGCAATCTAATGGCTGAGGGCATCCCCTTTTTTCATTTGATACATTGACTCAGAGGAGGCTGTAAGGGAAGAATTCAGACTTGCCAGTTGACGGTAGCTTGGGCCTCCTCTAAACATAGATGTGCGCTTGAGTATGAATTCATGGTCCGCTGGACTGTGGATGCTATTCCTTTGCACATTCCAAAGAAATGGTAGAGCAAAGGAGTGGGTGGGTGGAGGTATTTTATGGGCCCTCTTCATTAACAATCATCCTGAAAGTACCGCACCAGCAGTGTGGTTAATAATCTGTAGGAAACAGCAACTCCCCCCAATTGGGCCTCAGCATTTTAACTTGGCATTTATACACAGCAGAAGGGATGGGCACAAAAAAGTGCAATCCCTCCAGGGCGAGGAGTGTCGCCGCCTTTGCTGCTCACACAGAAGCTGCTACTGCTGTTGTGCTGTAATTTCTGAGCCTGTTCCCCCATTTCCTACCCCCGACCTCCCCAGTTAAGAAGTGCTGACTTGGAGTCGGCTCATTTAAACTCTAGATGAGGCTGGCAGTTAACCCGAATTGCCTGTATGCTTGTTGCATTGTCAACTTCCATGTCACGACTTGCACGTTATAAATTGATGTATTCTCTTGCAAGTTGCATGCAAGAGGCTCTTTGAGGTAAAGGCTGAGCCTTGTAAACCTTGAGAAGAGAGCTTTGCTACTTTTCCTAGTGTCATAAACATATGGTAAGATCATGGAAATGTCAAGCTGCTGGATCAGAATGCAACTTTTGGCCTTCGCTAAGATAAAAGAACTTGACGCCAGATCAAATCTTGGTCCACTGCAGTTGGGTAGCCGATAAATTTAAATTAATAAAACCTGTATGTGTATCTGGATAGGCAGTTTTCTAGGGCAGTATTTTCCACGTAGCTATTACGTAGCTAGTATACCCCAGCCAGCAATGAACCCATCCCTTCTGCTGTGTAAAAGCTGACTGGATTATTCTGGGAGTTTAAGTCCATACCTCTTAAAGTGGCTAAGATTAGAAATGGTGCCCTGGGCCTGCAGAAGAGAGGTCAATCGTCATCACCTACCGGGGATTGATCATGAAACCTACATGCCACCATGTGCTCTACTGCTGTGTGATGATTCTCCAGAACTTTGGTTGCTTTGGCAACTTGGCTTCTGCCATTTCCATTTTTGCTATTACTGACACAATAGAGGATCTGATATTTCCTGTCTAAGCCAAAGAAGCTTTTGGAAAAATTTTCCTTCTTATATAAAAAGCCAAGGCTCCCCATGCTTCCTGCTGCTTCCTATCAGCTAGGAAGGGTAAAGTTGGAAGATGATGCAGATGTGTACGTGTTTCCAGGTTCATTACTTGCCAGGAGGTTTGGGAAGCAGAGGAACATTATGTTCCAAGCTTTCAGTTATAGAACTGGTGACAAACAAGGATATCCTCTGGTTTAGGGAATTAGATTTAGAAAATGGATGTCAGATATAATATAAAACTGGAACATCAATATTGCTCTATCTTTCTGGAAGTATCCTTGCCCCAATACTGAAAGAAGGTCAAGTCTTTGCAAAGTCCACCCATCATGTATCATTATCTTGAATTGAGATTATTTGTGGGAATCAATTGATCTCCCCAGATTTAATCTGGTGATTTTGCACCATGGTTGTAAAAATGACATTTGATTTTTAACCCTGCAACCCAGGCAAAAGGACGGCAATGAAAGTTTTGCATACATCAGATTCCTGATTAAATGGGTGAAGTCAAGCATTCAAATCTCGAAAGCACCTTGTTGCTTGCATGATTTAGTAGTTGTACTAAAAAAATGAAATCGCCCTAACCAAGGGGAAAATTTAGTTATTATTAGATGAGGGTGGGCCTGGCATGGGAATTGCCTTCCCTCCTTACTGCCAAGCCAGCCCATTACATTTCGCCTCATGGGACTTAACAGCAATGAAATGAATCAGTTTCATGCATAAATTCAATTGCTCCTGGCTCCAAACCATTGTATAGTGTGTTATCTTGAAAACTCTGCAATAGTTGTTTTGTGTGATCTTAGTCACAGTGGGAAAGGCTGACAGAGTCAAATCTCAAGGGTGGTGGTCAGCTTGATGATAATGGGAGGTTTTAGAAAAGAGGTTAAGAAATCTTATGGTGGAAATTCACGTATCATGCTTGGACTGATTCCTGGACCCGAAGCACTTTGACAAAAATATGTTATTTCTCATGTACTAAGTTTTTAGGGGATTGAGATGGCTTGCAGCTCATTACTAAAGCTAACCTCAATTCATGTTATAAGAAACAAGAAAAAGTTAACCCATCTAAATGATATTCCTTGTTGCAGAATTCAGAGTTGAAAGTAAAAGCTGCTCAACAGTGTAACTAAAAACGGCAGGGCCCCTTTCATTGTATATGTTCAGACAGAGATTAGATAGCTATTTGTTGGGAATACTTCATTTTGGATTCCTGTACTAAGGCAGGGAGCGGGGACTTGATTGCCTAAATAACTGCCAGTTCTGATTTTATGAATCATTTGGCCATTGAATCCAACTCCCTTGATCCATTGAAGAATCCAAATTGAAGCAATTTGGCTTTCTAACCTTTGCTTGAATAAAGTCAGTAAACCACTTTTGGCAATTGTCTAGTCACTAGTGTATACTATTGAACTGCTCTTTTTCTAGGATTCATTCAAAATATTAACAAATATTATATGTCCTGGCCCTGGGATGATGGGCCAGGTCTCCTCTCCTGGAGTCCTACAATTGTTGCTCTGAGTATTTAAAATTAAATACTTTAAGTCTGAGGTGCACACTCCACTCTATTCAGCTTTAATGTCCCTTAAAATTCCTTGTAATTTTGTCTGCATTTTCCATACAGAATTTTTTAAAAAGGATTATTTTTGCTGTTTTCCTTTACCCTCTGAAAGAAAATTACAGTATCAAGACAAATTAGGAATTTCCTGGATGAAGTAAATTTGGCAGAATTTGCCTCCGAAAAGATAACAGCATAAAGGAAAATTTTTATCACACTTTAAAAGATCTGCCATTTATTAAGAGTAAAAATCACATGTTCTTCATTGGACAGGCAACACCTTTTTCTAATTCTTCTGTTTATTATAAACAACTTGTATATTTCAGCTGCTGGTTTCTGCTACAGTTGTTATTTTGCCTTTGTACACTAATAACTGAAATTCATGTTATTTCTCATACTCTGAGCATTATTGGATAGTCAAATAAAAGTTATAAACTCTGCCAATGTTCCTTTTGAGTTTTCAATACTTCATTAGATGAAAATACAGCACCATTCTTATTTTCCTCTAAAATGTACAAAGTATTATCTGATATATTATAATATCTATATTATAAATACAACATATTTGTCAAATATTAGACCTTAGGATTGTTTGAAATCTTATTAAAGCTTATCATATTTCAGCTAAACACAATTTACTACTCTGTGAAGTGCAACTGATTAGATGTCAGCAGTTCAACATCCACATAATTTAGACCATGACTCCAGAAACAAATATGCACCAAGACAAATTCCTTGTGTGTCCAATCACATCTGGCCAATAAACCTATTTTCTATTCTATTCTATTCTATTCTATTCTATTCTAGTGTTGGAATGACTTTGAAGGTATTACTTTAACCTGCCGAAGGCAGAAATCCTCATTCCATCTCAGACAAATGATTGTCTAATCGTTTTTTGAAAGCCTCAGATGGATCACCCAAACTCCAAAAGGCAAGCTGTTCCATTGCTCAATAGTCCTCACTGTCAGGAAACTTCTTCTTTCCAGGTCGAATCTCCCTCTTCCATTCATTGCATCTTAATCTACCCTCAGGTGCTATGAAGAATAAGTCAATACCTAGCAGCCCTTCAAGTATTGGAAGACTGCTATCAGGTTTCCCCTCAGTCTTTGATAAGGTAAACATACCTTATTTCCTTTACCCATTCTTCATAAGACTTAGCCTCCAGCCGCCCTCTTACCGTATTTGTTGCCCTTCTCTCTTTTTCTAGGGCCTCCGCATCTTTTTTGTACAGGCAGTCCTCAACTTACAGTAGAGCCCAAAATTTATGTTGTGAAGTGAGAAATTTGTTAAGTGAGTTTGCCCCATTTTATGACTTTACTTGCTGCATTTGTTAAGTGAATCACTGCAGTTCTCAAATTAGTAACATAGTTGTTAAATGAATCTTGTTTCCACATTGACTTTGCTTACCATTATACATGAGTCAATTGTCAAGCATCTGAGTGTAAATCGTGTGACCGTGCGGATACTGCAATGGTCACAAGTGTGAAATAGCAATAGCACTTAGACTTATATACCGCTTCACAGTGCCTTACAGCCCTCTCTAAGTGGTTTATAGAGTCAGCATATTGCCCCCAACAATCTGGGTCCTCAATAAGTCACTTTTTTTAGTGCTGTTGTAACTTTGAACTGTCATTAAATGAACTGTTGTAAGTCGAGGACTACCTGTATTGTGACCAGAACTGGATGCAGTATTCTCTGTAGTCCCACCAGTGCCATACAAAGCAATATTATCCTTTCCCTTGATCCTGATACTATGATCCCTTTGTTGCTGCAGCACAGGATTAAGCAGCCTTTTCGGTAGCTACAGCACCCTGCTGATTCATAATTAAGCAATAGTCCACCAGGACACCTAAATCCTTCTCATCGGCATTACTGTTGACCCAATTACTGCCTAATATGTTCTTATGCACCTGGTTTTTGATGCCTAAGTGGATGACCATTTCTCATCACTGACGCATCTTGTTGACTAGGCCCAATGGTCAACTCTTCGTCAGGTTTCTTCTGAATCTTAAACTTATCTTCCAAAGTGCTAGCAATTCTCCCTAGCTCTATGTCATCTGCAAATTTGATGAGCACCCCTTCAATCTTCTCATCTAGGTTATTTATGAAGATGTTGAAGAGCACTACGCTGAAGACAGAACCTTGAGGATCTCCATTGCAGGCTTCTCTCCACATAGATGTAGTTCCATTAAGAACCACCTCCCTCGAGTTAGTTAGAAACTGCAAATTCATCTTGTAGTGGTACTGTCTATTCCACATTGTTCGGTCTTTCCAAGAAGTAGGCTGTGGTTTGCTTTTATCAAATGCCATACAGATATCCAAGTATGCTATATCCACAGCATTTCCTTGATCCACTAATTTAGTCACTTTATCAAAGAAGGCAGTAAGATTTGTTTTGCCTCACCTATTCTTAACAATACATGCTGGTTTCTAGTAATCACCTTGTTTATTTCTAAGTGCTCACAAACCTGCTGCTCACAAGCCTTTTCCAGGGTTTTCCAACAGGCTGATTGGTTATAGTTTCTCTCTAGATCTCTTCCATTGATACAATAAAGTTAGCCATCAATTTGCAACATTGTTTCTTGTTCCAGAGACTGGAAAGATGGGATCCTCCAGGATCTTCCTGCTTAGGTCAGTAAAGGTCATGGTGATAGTTTTATATGTTCTTTCTTACGTGCTTCAATGCCATTTGGATCAACTAAACCTTGGGAGTTGTTCTCTCACACCCCTGTTCTTGGCTGACAGCATACTATTCAAACCGATACTCTTAAGAATTTGAACAAAACACGTTACTTAACAAATCATCATGTTCCGGACTATAAATGTGAATACAGAAGTAGGAGAATAAAGATATGGCAACTGTTTCCATTAGTTGCCAGAAAATAAATTACAACATATTGAATGGAGCATAAATGTCTAAGGATCCTGTTAAATACAATAATAGGGAGCTGGTTTGTTTTTGATTTAGTGTGTCAAATGAACACTGTAACTGTTGCCACTGTAGTTTATAAATCAATACAAAAATGTTCAACTTTTTCTGGTTGGAATATAGATATCCTCTCCCTTTAAAAAAAATGACCTTCAAGGATTGCAGGAGATACAGTGACCAAAGGGTATGGTATGGTATTTGGAATTTTCAGTTCTTTTTAAAACACATGGAGAGTTTTTAAAATCCTAAAATAGATATACTAAGCCTACTGGAGTTCACCACCACTATTGTTAATGTTTAAAGTTAAAGTTTTGTCTTTAACACTAATTCTCAGAGTACTGCACTAGTGCCCGTGGGCTACTAGGCCCATTCAAGATATGGATATTAGTCTGTAAAGCCTAAAGGATCTAGACCACAGGTTTGACACCCCTGATGTAGGCCAACTCCAGAGAGTCCTCAATTTACAACCATTTGTTTAATGACTGAAGTTACAATGGCACTGCAAAAGTGACTTATGACTGGTTCTCACATGACTTGCAGCATTCCCATGATCAAAATTTGGATGCCTGGCAACTGACTTGTATTTATGACAGATGCACTGTCTCGGGGTTATGTGATTACCATTTGCGACCTTCCCAGCCAGCTTCCAACAAGCAAAGTCAATGTGGGAGGCCAGATTAGCTTAACGACTGCATGAATCACTTAACAACTGCTGTGTTTCACTTAGCAACTGTGGCAAAAAAATGATAAAATGGGGCTTAACTCACTTAACAACTGTCTTGCTTAAAATTAGAATTTTTGGGCTCAGTTGTCCACCGTGACAATTAATTATGCAGGTCTCCAAAGAGAAGTTCAGCTGTCCACTTTTGGAAAACAAATGAGAACATTGTTGTCACTCGGTACTTAACAAGTTCTGTAAGTGGACAACAAATACAGGTAGTCCTTGACTTACAACTGTTCATTTAGTGATTGTTTAAAGTTACAACGGCACTGATTTTATTTTTATTTATTTATTTTATTTGACTTTTATACCGCCCTTCTCCTGTCGGACTCAGGGCGGTTCACAGTCGGTTCAAA
>JANHFK010002185.1:23742-39498 GCA_036250565.1 Sibynophis collaris | reverse complement strand
CACGAAGCTGAGAACACCAGCCTGAAGATGACGAATGAGACTTCGTTGAAACGTCGCCAAGACACTTCCAATTTCACGCAGGAGAAAACCCGAACAACCAAAGACCTACATATATATACCAGACATATATATATATATATATATATATATATAAAGTCAAATATATAAAGTCAAGAATTTCCCAAAAGTGGGTTTAAAGTTTTCTTGCTTCCCCTTTAGTTTTCTTGCTTTTTATCATAGTTTCTGTTATGTATTGTATATAGTTCTCAGTTGAGGTTCTCAGTCTGGTCCTCTGTTGGAGCGGGAAAATACTCTCTCCTGATTGGTTGTGGGCTGATCATCTTCTCTATAAAAGAAGCTGTGTCAGCCAGGGAGCAACACTTGCCTCACAAGCAGTATTGAGTAAAGAGCTGTTAGAAATCATTCAGGCCTCACCTCCATTCTTCACCCAGAACTTAACAGTTTCCATTTTCTTCTCTTGAATAGCCCACCCCACAAACCTTCTCCTTTCTCCAGCATGCCTCTGTAATGCAACTATTTGCCTCTGAATGAGTCTTCTGGAAAAACAAGGGATTCTTTCAAAGAGGGAGATGGTCCAATTCCTACCTGCCATGATGGAAAAGAAGATGAATTTCAAATGATGGGAGAAACTGATACTAGCCTCCTAACTAGATGACCCTCTGGTAAAGAACTGTCAGTAAATCTTGGATCATTTCACAGTGTTTATCTCTGTCTCTATGAACATTCTGAGGTTAAGTGTGATGCCACAGGAGGCAAGGAGCACATCAGTGATGGCCTTCGAGAGCTAAGCTTGGGAGGAAAGAAAATATCCAGTCCTTTTCTTGACCATTCACCTTTCCTAGTACCCGATCTTCTCTTTCATAGAAGCAGGAAAAAGATTTCATTTGAGCAGCAGATCATTCTTTATTCCTTCAGCTGTCCTGGGTGTTCAAAGGTTAGCAACCCTCGCTCTGTCCCAGCTTTGCAGGAACAAGGAGCTGATAATCACATAGCTGTCAATCATTGTAAACCTTCTTCATTGCTGAAGTGCTATAAAGTAAAGGGTTTATATCTGGGAAGGGATGTATGAATCGAAAAGTTCCAGTTTCAGCTACTAGTTTCAATATTGACACAGGAGAGCCCTAAGTGGTTTTGTTCTCAGCTCAACACCCATTGATGTTTTGATGATTGTAATGCTGCCTTACATTTTGGGACTTATCACAAGAAAACATTAAACCAATACAGGTTTGGTTTTCCTTTGTAGATCTTTGGATATTGGCAATATTCAAAGCCTTGCTAGATAGCCTTGCATCCAACTGTGCCCAAGATAAGGACATTGGGTGATTTTAAACTTGATCTGACTCACCAGAGTCTTCCAGAGTCCAGCATCTTCTTTCTTTGTCATTTATCTCTTGTTTTGCTGTCTTCACCTTCTTTTTCTTAGACATCTGTGTGGAAGGTTAGGTTGGAGTCTCTCTCTCTCTCTCTCTCTCTCTCTCTCTCTCTCTCTCTGCACATCTGGAGATCTACATATTCTGTATACCCCCTTAAAAATACAAAAGTAATCTGGATTTCATTTTTTCCCTTCTTTGAATGATTATTCAATTTTTGGGTGAGGTTAGTTTTTTCAGCTCATCTTGAAATCATGAGTAGGACTGGGGAGCTGTCACAGGAGTAGGGTGGGGTTGACCTGGAGAGCAGGACAAGAAGTAACAGAAGGAAGAACTTTAAAGAGAGTTCCAACCCAGAACTAAGGAGAAATTTCCTGACAGTTAACAATTAACTGTCTCCTGACAGAGAACAATTAATTAGTGGAATGGCTTTCCTCTTAGTGCAGGGCAGTCAAACTCGATTTCATTGGGGGCCACATCAGAGTTGTGTTTGATCTTGGGGAGGCTGAGGTGGGCATGGCCAGATTGATGTCACTCATGTCAGGAGCACTTGTGGTGGCCCGAGTGCTCTGCCAGAGAAAATGGGCTCATGAGCTCTGTTTTTGGCTGAGACGGACTCCTGCAACCCTCTGCCAGCAAAAGTGGAGCTCAGGAGGGGCGCATGTGCTGCTCCCGAGCTCCATTTTTGTTGGCAGAGGCACCACAGGCTGGTCCTTTGTTGTTTCCAGGGTGGCCCCATGGGCCAGATCTAAGCACCCTGTGGACCAGATCCAGCCCGTGGGGCTTTAGTTTGACACCCCTGTCCTAGTGGATTTCTTTCCTCACCAGCAGTCATCATCACTGGTGATTTTTTTAGAAAAGACTGGACCAGCATACAGTCTCCAGCTTAATGAGGGGGGTTAGACTAGATGACCGCCAAGATCCCTTCCAACTCTGTAATTCTATATGTCATGTAGAGGCCCATAAAAACAACATTTTAAGGGGCATCAAAGTGGCAGCTAATTTGTTTTGCTTTTAGCCTGTTTCCAGGTATCTTAAACCAAAGAGAATGTGCATTTTTTCCTTTTTTTCTTCAGTCTGCATTACAACTGATAGTTTCATTAATGTAATTAACTGTACATTAAGTTCACCCTTCACATTTCGTTAGCCTCATAGAAGTTGATTCTAAAGCCATTTGTTTGCTTTCCTTCCTTGATTCGATTATAGAAAAAAAACAAAAACAAAAGAGAGTGAAATACATGCAAATTGTTGTCAAGACATTTGTTGATGTTCTAATTTCACTTATGCTAAGGTTTTTTTTTTTTCCATTTTGGTTTTGCTACTGGCAGTTTGTTTCTTTGGGCCTGTTACTTCATTACAAGCTTTCTGTTCACTTACAAACTTTATTAGTCAAGGTAATAACCATGAATTGTAATTCATTAATTGAAGCTTCAGTCTTAGTGATTTTAATAAAAAGGTTTCCTTGCAGTCCTTTAATCATCTTTAGACGTGATTAATTTTTTTCCAAAGGTGTCTTGCTTTCTGTTGTGTTCTTACTCTTTTTATAAAATGTTAATGGAAGTTTCATTAAATAAGCAGGAAATGTCTTTAGGCTTAATGGAGTTAAGTCTGACTTTATATCACAGCTAAGAGAGGCAGTACACATTATAAATGTCACATGCAACTATGATACAACAGCCTGTGTTAATGTGGCCTTATATTAAGTCTTTTTTCTCCTCTCTGTTGTTCATTCTGTTGGTGGTATCAACTATCACCTTCATACTGCTCATACTGGACTATAATATCTCTTGAATTGGAAAATCTCACTTAGAATATGGAATTTAAGTACTTCTGCAGTGTGTACATAGAACCTGCTGTGATGTATTCCATTATGAACATAGAATCTGCTGTAATGTATTCCATGCATCTATAAATGAACGAGACACTCCAGTTAGTCAATTAACATGTGTTTACGATTATAGTACCTTGCAGAGTATCATAAAGAGAAAAAGAAGAAAAAATCTGACCCATAAGGAGTGACATTCTAGGATGGATAGGTAAAAAAACAGTAAAGATAGGAGGGATAGAAAGGAGCATGTTATGGATCAAAGTAGACATGGATCAGTTATAAGCAGATATTAACTTCGATTCCAGCTAGAAATAAAATATTGAATGATAGGAGGTAAGATAGATAAACCGGGTATCCTATTCTGATGTCAAGGGACGAAGGCATGTGGAGATATCTTTACAAATATACATATAAGCATACATATTAATTTAGGGCCTGCTTCAAGGGGGAATTTGAAGGAAGGCCAAAAAGGCCTGAGGCAGTTGTAATTCAACTTTACATGAACTAATTATTCTGCACCTAGAAACTGACTGACCACAGGGGCAAATAATATGGAATACAGTCGTTAGCAGAGGAATTTTGCATTTTTATCTTTTTTTCATCGTCTAAAAGATACGTAACATGTCTCTTATTGGAAAGACTGATATTCCCAAGCTTTTCACTATTTCCTTCCTCCCTCAGATAATTCTTCTTTTGCTTTCTGTCTCTGAGCAGTTCAGATACTTTCCATAATGACCGAGAGCACATCATAGGCTCTTAACTACAGATAGACTTAAATAATTCAGGCTCTCCTATTGCTATGTTTTGCCTAAATAAAACTTATCTTTATTTGTTTTTCATAAAAGCATCAGTCTCAAGAAGGTTTTCTTATTAAAGGAATGCTTCTAATTATGTTTCTCCCTTCACATCCTAAATCTATCTGCCGTATAAGAATATAAAGAATAGATTCAAGTGTTTTAAACCTGAAGTCTGCAATTTAGAATCAGTCACAGTATGAACACTGTAGAATGAACACTGGAGTCACTGCTTGATGCTGTAGGTAGCATGTTACAAATAGTATTCTGGAAATTAAAAATACTAATAAAAATAGTTTCCTGTCTGTGCTTCTGAAATTAAGTATGTTGCTCAAGCTGGAAAGTTTGTTCCTGTAATGCAAGGGTGTCAAACCTGTGGCCCACAGGCTGGCCATGTCTACCGCCCGGTTTAGCAGAGGGGAAAAAGTCACGATACATCACATGACGACAATGTGACATCGCCAATTTGATACTCGTGCTGTAATGTGACTGCTTCATGAGTTGCACTGGTTATCATTTGGCTTCTGGATACAATTCAAGATGCTAATTATAGCAATAGCACTTAAACTTATATACCACTTCATGGTGCTTTTACAGCCCTCTCTAAGCAGAGTCAGCCTATTGCCCCCAACAATCTGGGTCCTCATTTTACCCACCTCGGAAGGGTGGAAGGCTGAGTCAACCTTGAGCGGTGAGATTTGATCTGCTGAACTGCAAATCTGAAGTAGCCTGCAGTACTGCACTCTAACCACTGCGCCACCTCGGCTATCCACATAACAATCATTTTTTTTAACCAAGTTGGCTCAGTCTGAGATCACATTTCTACCTATAAAGTCCGCTCATAAATCACTTTACTTTCTATCTCACACTAACTGCCATGAACCCTTTAATTTCAAGGTAAGCTTACTATCTAATCTAACATTAAACCACTGATGGTAGCCATACTTTAAGATTTCAGGCATAGATAGCTCTTTTTCATCACCTGCAAACCAAGTTTGCCATAACTAGAAATATTGGTATTGAACTGAAGGCTCTGTGCAGGCAAGGCATGGATTCTGCCACTGAGGGCTCCTTAAATGAAGAAATTGTTGTTGGATTAAACGCCTGAGCACTAGAATGTAACCAAGTGGTAATGCTTCCAGTATCATGGAAAAGAAGTGTAGTTGGCATTTAGTAGATCCAGAGGGATTTTCAATTAGTTATAAGATGTGCTGTAGATTATTGATGGATATTAATAAAAATAATTGTTGATGTTTATAATTTCGTGATGCATCCTTGCTTGCAACGTGGATCTTCTCAACTAAAGCATTAAGATAGCCAGGATGTTTATTCTAAAATGCCTCCAATTTTAGAAAAAATGTTCTCTGACTGCTTGGCCCTAGGTCAGTTGTTCAGTTGCATTAATAAAATCCTTGATTCTTTTGGCAGCAGGATTTCAACATGTACCCTTAGGTCCAGTTCAAGCAGAACAGACCAGATGTTTTTCTGGAACTGTCTCTAAACTCAGTCAAATCCAAAATATAAATGCATCTCTTTAAGGATAAATTTTGCTTAATGAATTTTTCAGAATGAATTGAGGAAAAAATTGTGCAAACCCTGGAAGAATACAATTAGGAAATTTCTCCATTTCTTTTTCAAAAGGATATAAATTTCACTTGTTACCGAAACATATGAGGAACATACAGAATTGTCATTCTCAAAAAAAGCTAAATTAAACTCAGTGAAATAACTGCTGATATTTCAACTATTCTAACACCCGTGATTGCAAAGCCTTTGCTTGATTTTGCAATTGCACTACATTGCATAAGAAAAATCATTTCTTTGTAAACTGTTATAAATACAGATAGTCCTCGACTTACAATCACAATCGGGACCAGAATTTTAGTTGCTAAGCAAGACAGTTTTTAAGCATATCATGTCAGATTTTACTACCTTTTTTGCCATGGTTGTTAAGTGAGTCACAAGATTGTTAAGTAATCCACAAGTTTGTTAAATGAATCTGGATTCCCCCATTGCTTGTTGGGAGCCGGCTGCGAAGGTCATAAATGGTGATGACATGATTCTGAGATGCTGCAGCCATTATAAATAGATGCACCTGAATTTTAATCACATGACTGGGGTTGCTGCGACAGTCATAAATGTGAGAATCAGCCATATATCACTTCTTTGAATGGTATTGTAACTTTGAACAGTCATTAAATGAATGGTTGTAAATCAAGGGCTAGTACCTATACTGCGTAAACACTTCAATGAATGCAATGCAGAAAGCAGAACTCACATTTTGTTTAAGAGCAAGGGGGTCAAAGGTGGCCTGCAGGTCAGATGTGTCACACACAGGCCATGCCCACCCCAGCTCCATCAAGGGAAAAATGTCACAATACATCACGTGATGTCAGTGTGACATGGCGAGTTTGACACCTGTGTGTTTGAGACATATAAAAGTCAACAATACGGATAGATCATAGTTGATCATAGTATGCAAGTCTTCCCCAACCTGGTACTTTTTAATTATTCATATCAGGGTCTGCTGTTTAAGAGAGTTGTAATTCCAAAGCACTTGGAAGGTATCAGATTAAGGAAGGATACCATAAATTGTCCATATACAGTTCACCTCAGTCTTTAATATCAATCCATAAATAAAAGTAAGCCTCTTATTTTGTGTTTTGAAACAGTGTTTTAAGGATCCTGCATGGCCATTAAGCAGACCCAGTCCTGGAGCAAACGCACCTGTGTGGAATAAACATATCAGTTGGGGGAACTACCATGTCTAAAGAATTGGCATCTCTTTTTGAGATATAATGAAAGGTTTGGGAAAGTTGCTGGCAGGGAGTTGCAGATTATTTTGCCCTTTAATAATCAAACCACTTAAAGCAGACCAGTGTTGCATAGAAACTGAGTCTTTGGCAAATTCTTGATTTACTTCTTTGGCTTTCGGAGCCAAGACCAGTTCATCTATACTACTTTTGCTTTTTCCTTCTCTTGAAATGAGAAGAGTTTGTTTTTTTTTAATCCAAGGGATGTATTTGTTTTGATTGTGCTTGGTTTATTCCTGCTTTGCTGTCCTTAGTTTGTTGAGCAATCAAAAAGATGACATTGCTAAATTATTTCATTCCACTGTGCTCTGTGTTGTCCTGTTTTCAGCTTTGTCTTGTGACAGAATTCAGTCTTAAAATGCAATTATTGTGTTCCAAAATTCTGTGAATCTCTTTAAGGACTGTGTGTATTTTAAACAAACATTTGTTTATGTGTTCAAGCCATCTTACTGCTTCCTATTCATCACAATTAGGGGTTTAATACTGAATTAAGTGCCTTTTAATAGAAGCGTGAATTGTCAGTTATGTATCTTACACTTGAAAAGTGAGAAAACTTTGCTGAGACTGTGAAATAACAATATGCTTGTTAAGCTTCAGGATAATGCTAAGCACAGAATGTTCACATTATGTTATTATATTATATAATGTTCTAGGAATATATTCTATCATTCCTTTAAGAACTTTAAGAACTCAAATTTGAACTTATACCAGTTATAGCCATGTTTTTAGTTTTTCCCCATAATAGCAATAGCATTTAGGATAATGGAAAAGCTTAAATCAGTCAATGAGCTTCCATATCTAAGATTAGATTTCAATCTGAGGCTTCATAATCTAACATCTTAATTACTATATTATTTGATTATAATTTAAAAGGTTTCAAAGCAATATGGAAGAGTGATTTAAAACACTTTTTAAAAAAGGTTAAGAATAAAGTCCCATTTAAATTCCCTTCACAATATATTGGTCTCTTTATAATTTTAAATTTGCTCAAATGTGATTATTTTTAATACTTCCTAGAAAATTTTAATTGTTATTGGAATACTCATTTGTTTTTATGTATTGAGATTTTATTTTCTATTTTCCTGTAATACAGGTAGTCTTCAACTTACAACCACAATTGAGCCCAAAATTTATGTTGCTAAATGAAAAATGTGTTGAGTTTTGCCCCATTTCCTTGCCACATTTGTTAAGTGAATCACTGCAGTTGTTGAATTAGTCACACTGTTGTTAAGTGAAACTGGTTTCCCCATTGACTTTGTTTGTGAGAAGGTCATAAATTTGAGTCAGTTTCCAAACATCCAAATGTAAATCACGTGACCATGGGGATGCTGCAATCATCATAAGCGCGAAAAATGGTCATAAGTCACTTTTTTTCAGTGCCGTTGTAACTTTGAACGGTCACTAAATGAAATGTTGTAAGTCGAGGACTTCCTGTAGTTACTTTTTACTGTGTGAAGTGATAAGAATTTTCCTGTTTCCTGAATTGACTTAGACATTAATAGCAAATATGAAACTTGGTTTTAAGAAAAGTTCACCCATAGTTGTGTACTCAGATCTGATCATCACAATTTAAGAAGGCTATCTCTCAACTGGAATGTGCATGGAAGGAGTTGCATAGTATTTCACAGTATAAGAACTCAGGGTCTGTAAATAAAAATTCAATGAGGAAAAGCAAAGGTTGCAGTAGGGGCCTGGAGAAGAATCTATTAAAAAATGATATGTTGTTTAAGCTAACTTAAATTAAGCGAACAAATTTATCTGTTACTTCATATGGTATGTTTTGACACAATGGCCTTCAAACTGGAAGAAAAGGAATGCTTATGTTAACTTTATGAAGATCCTCTTAATGGTATGAATATTGAACAATGTACAGCTTACTTTGTAATCCTCTACTTCACTGAATGCTTTTAAGCAATTTGACTGAAGGCAGTTTGTCAGGGATGCCATATCTGCAGTCTTTATGCACTACAATGAAGTGACTTCTTTATGAGTTGAATAAGTGGTCACCTAAAGAGGTTTGTGGATAGCAATAGCAAAGCTCAGTTCACCAGCTTAACTTCTTTAAATTCTAAGGATATCCTCTTAACTTCTTTTTAGTGCTAGTTGCTAGGTACAGTTTAGCCTTCAGCCCATCCTATGATGCTTCCTAGAGAGTGAGTAGCAGGTGCGAACAAGGAACCACTGCCTATAAATCTGAATATAAGAGAGATGCTGCCGAATAGCCACATGATTCTTTTTATTCTCAATTTCATGTTTTGACATGGTTATTAGGTTGGATGTCACATCTGTACATCCTGTCATCTTATTCTCCACCAGCAGATTCTTATATTCTTGTCTTGAGAAATAAATGTTACACCCTAACTATGGATTTTCTTTGGCTGTCAGATGTGTCGAGGAGTGTGATGCCAAGTAGGTTCAAAGGCCACCTTGGCTACTGTGGGTCAGTTTGTTTTGAATATCAGTTCCAGAGTGCTGGCTTTTCCTTCCCTTTATTTTTAGCAAGGGAATTCTAAAGAAGCCAGGCTTCAAACATTGCTTAATTAGGTCCTGACAGAAGATTAGGCAAATGTTTTTTTTTCCCTTTTGCCTGATACAAGATTACATTCTTGTGAAGAGGCTCCATTAACATCAAACTTCTTCTTTTGATGACTGGGTGATGAACATATGTGAGAAGAAAACTATTGGGCTTTCCTCCAGGGTCTTTTTTTTTTTTTACAAACCATCTTGTCAATTTAACATTTTTATTCAGCTCTTCAGACAGTAACATGTTTTTGCAATTCCCTTTTATGGTTTGCCGTAGGGTATGTGTGTTCCCCCTGTGCAATTGCTTTGAGGGAATAATATTGTCTACATTTAGTGTGACAATAGAAAAAGAAAGGTAAGAGAAAACAGACATATACATTCTGCCCACTTATTATGCTTGTATAAAACTATAGAGTTTGTAGTGGGTTTGCAAATTAATTATTTGGTTGATAAGAACAAAAGTGTGGTAAAAACAAAACAAAACAAAAAGGCTGCCACATACCAAAGGGGATCTGGATTTATTAAAAATAAAACTGAAATTACACTCATTTAAAAAGAAAAATATTTCACTTTACCATTTCTAATATTTTGTTTTATCAACATCAGTATGGTGTAGACAACTGTTCTCTCTCCTAACTCAATAGCCATGAAGCATTGCAAGGAAACCTCACTTAGACATTCTTTTAAGAATAAAGGCAATTTAATACACTGTAGTGTGTAATAGATTGTAGTATGGCTTGGTTTAAAAGCTATGGTTTCTAAGATTAATTCTGCTGTAACCCACTGCATGTTGTTTACTTTTGCATTTTTAAAAGCTTCAGACTATCTTCTTTCTCCGTCTTTCTCAGTCCATGGAAAAATAATAACATTCTATCTTGCTCGCCAGTGCTTAGTAGAGACCTGGACTAATATTTTGCTGCTACACTGCTATATTGTTGCATACACTGTTATATTCTATAACATTGCTATGGAATTGCGATGGGTGTTGTTAGTATTTGCATCAGAGCATCTTGTTGTTAGTGTTGATTGCTTGACCTGAAATGTTTAGAACTTTCTCCTTACTAGTCCATTTCCTGACAAACTGATCATCAGATAAATGTGATTATGTTTTCGGGTCTATACGTGCATACTTTGATGTTTATCAGCTTTGCCAATATATGTAGAATTCATGTTTTCAAATAATTTTAATAGATCATAGATAACACCAACCCACCCCTTCAAGTCTTGCGATGCTGCCTTATCATTGTGTTGGAGGTATTCCTGGGAAGGATCAGAAAAGAATGCTAGGAATATACACCAAGAGTATGTGAAGGTCATTCCGGCTGTCCAGTTAAGCAAGCAGGCAGGCACCTATATCAGACAGCAATAACTTTTCTGCAATTGAATAAACTCTTGTTTAAAAGATGCTGGAGGCGGATAATCTCTTGATTAACAACAACAAAGGCATTTAATATTGTGTAGGAGAAACAATGGTAAACTAATCTTACATTTTATCAAGCAAACCACATGGACAGGCAAAAGAAGTGTCAAACAATACAGAGCTGGATGAAGGGCTCTCAAGTCAGATGGCACTCAGTGTGCTATTGAGGAAGAGCTGAGGTTGTTTTCAGAGAACCAATGGTATTTATTATGTGGCTAGTTTAAAGCCCTTGGGGCATCTCTTTGCTGATGTTATCATGCAGGGAAAGAAAAACTGAACCAGAGGCAGAATTACAACGGAAACATGGAATGCGAGAGGCACCAGCATGGAACACCTTAATACAGTAAAAGATGAAATGAATTAATTACATATTGACATCTGGGGCATCAGCAAATTAAAGTGGACTGAAATTGGACACTTTCAGCAAGAAGAAACATACTCAGGACATAAAAAACAAAGAAGGAATGGAATTGCTTTCATTGTCAGGAATGATGCAATAAAGATAATGAATATATGATTTTGCATACAGCCATTTAAACCGCCCTGAGTCCTGCAAAGGAGAAGGCGCGGTATATAAATTCAAATAAACTTCAAAACTTCGAATATAATTATTCAAGTTTTTGCTATAACCAGTGGTACAGAATAAATGATATATGAGTTTAATGGTCAAGTTCCATCAGAAATTGACAACACGCAAACAAGACTGCTGCTAATGGTTGCAGTCTTGAATGCTAAAGTTGGAAATAGTGAAGAAGAAAATATAGTATAAAATAAATGGATCAGAATCAGAAACCAGAACAAGGCAGAATAATGATTTACGGTAGTTTCTGCAGATGCATTGATTTCTTCATTGCTAACACATTCTTCAAGCAATTAAAATGATGCTTAGATACATGGACATCAGCAGATAAAGCACACAGAAATTGACTATATTATTAATACTGGAAGCTGGAAAGGCTGGAACTCTGAAACAGATTACAAACTCATGCAAGTTTCAAGTCATCGTAAAGCAGAAGAACAAAGGCGGCTAGTTTTCATGATATTATCTTGAGTTCTTTTCAAAAAGAACACCAGGAATTGCTTTGAAGTTCTGACCATCATTGTTAGGGAACCAGAAGAATGTGGAATCAAATCAAATAATTATTAAAGATGAAAGTGAAAATAGACTGACAATCTCCCCCAACCCCCAAAAAGAGCACATAGAATATCAGAACAGGTGGTGGAAATTGCCAAGAAAAGAAGAGAAGCCAAAGCCAAGAGAGACTTAAGATCTGAGGAAGGAACTCAAAAAAGAATTTCAGAGAATTGAGACAAGAAGCAATATTACAGTGACATTTGTTGAAGGTACTGAAAAAGGAAATACATATAGAAAAACAAGGCAAATCTCCAAAAAGATCTCTGAACTCAGAAGGAGGTGCCAACCTTGAATTTGTATGTTAAAGGATCAGTGGACCAATAGTAACCAATACAAAGAAAATCAAATAATGGTGGAAGGAGTGTACTAGAATTCTGTACAGTAGAAATGTCAACATGTAAATCATTTGTAAACATATTGAACAGCATTGGGGCCAGGAACAAATCATGAAGCACTGCATATCTCTTTTTGGGTATAATAGATCTGACACATTCGTTTTAATCAACTGCAAATTCGTCTCGTAGCAGGACCATCCATCCCACAAGGTTTCCATGATCGAAGAGTCTATGGTCAACTTTATCAAATGCTGTATCAAAATTTGGTTGTGTAGCTTGCAAGGAAGACACAAAGGCCCACATAACCATGGGGCAGGCTGGCCCCATGAGAACCACCCCGCTGCCTGTATTTACAAGTTAATCCTCAAATCTTGGAATTCTTCGCCTTCTGAAATTGTTGTTTTTATCATTTAAAATGTTATTTTTATAATGTTAAAACTTCTAATTCTAAATTATTCTGATTTAAATGTTTAATTTTATTGCTAAGATTGCACACCACTCAGAGCCCGCCTCTGAGGGAGATAGATGGTTAAGTAATATGAAGTATAATAAATAAAAGCTGCATGAAAACCCAGCTTTCTTGAGAAGGCTGTAAAGGGAAACATGAAAGAAAAGAGAAGCAGCCAAGGTGGATGGCTCAACAATAGCAGGATAAGTGCCCCATTGAAAACCCTGAAGAACCCTAATATGGTTCTGTAATTATCTGTCCTCACCAAAGTTAACACTGACTTGATGGCCTATGATCAGTCATTCAGATCAGATAACAATTTAATACAGCAATTACATTAATCAAAAATTGTTATGTAATAGTGGATGGGGATTTACTGTAGGATATGTCTCATAAAAATGGAAGTGCCTTTTGTGTATTTTGTCATTGAGCATGTTTAGCTTAATCTAAAATGTGAGTCTACCTCTTGTACATTTTTTTAAGTAGCTCATAGGATGTATATCAGTTCCATTCAGGCGAGTACCTAGAGACTGAATAATAGTAGATCAGGCATCAGTCAGCATCAAAGGACATTGGCCCAACTAATTACATCAGAATGATTGCTAGCTGCTTCTTTGTTTAAAAATTATTTTAAGCTCTGAGAAATCAGTTCGCGGAAAATGACCACCTCGTTGGATTGTCTTTGTTCCTCATTGCCATAGAAAAGAAGTGCGGTAGAGAAAATTTTCTGATGGCAGTTGAAACATAACATTAATCCTGATGTACTGTCTCAATAAAATTTCAACTGAAGGTAAAGGATGAGAAAAATAAAACTGGGCATGATATGTCACATGACTCCACCGTGACGGTGCAAGTTTGACACCCCTGACTTACAAAGTTTTAAGTAAATCAAGAAATACTGCCTGTTTTGCTCTGTTCTCCCCCTCCCCCAAAATCAACATACATACATGGACACACACACATAAACCCACAAGGCAGTGTTGTAGGATTATAAGGCCCTTAGAAACTGCTAAAGGGTAATTTCAGTACAGTATGCTTTGCAATTGACACTGCTGTGCTGAAGCTGCTGGGAGCTGCAGTTGAGCAACATCCGGAGAGCCATGAGTTCCCCACACCTGCTTAGATCTTCCGGAGCCAATATCTTTCCAACTGTCAATTAGTCCAAGAACTGCAGATACGTGTGCTGTTCTGTGAATTTTAAAACGTCACTGGCTGAATCATGAGGGAGAAAGAAAAATATTTTGTTATGATTGTTTGCAGGGCTTATTATTAAAAACTGCAAATTTTGAGCAGCGTATAAGCTCTCAGTAAGTAATTGTGATTTAAAACCATATATTCAGATTTAAAAATAATGACTAGAGTTTTATATAGTCGCTCTTTTATTGTGTCCCACTACTAGCATAAGCATGTGGCTCTCAACCTTTCTCCTCTGCTCTTAAACCAGGAGAACAAAAGTGCCACAACTGAATCTTAACAGTTTTTTTCCCATGAAAGTAGAGTTGCTTTCTTTTTACCAAGATGCTGAGGATACACCAGTGGTAAATGGAATAAAAATGTTGAGATCAGAATAAAACCTCAGCAGCAGCCCGGCAGTTGACGGCTGAATGCTGAATACAATAGGCTGCTTCAAGAATGCCACACACACACAAAAAGCCATCATGTGCTACTCTATTTAGTATCTATCAGAAAATACCTGCTTTTACCTGGGAACAATAGGTAGTATTTGTTAGCCTTTGATGTTTTGCAGTCTTTTGTTGCTCAATTTTTCCTTTCCAAAATCACCTTGCAATAGCTGGATCTATTTGGTAGCTGTCTTTTAAACGTAGCAATTTTAGTTCTCCTGTAGTTCAGGAGTCAGCAGAGCAGGCACGATGGAAAAACAGCTGCATAATGGGAACACATAGTAGTAGTATCTTGCATAGGATAAAATGACATAGAGGAACCGTTTTCTATTTGCACCTAGCCATGGTACAAATGTGCCCTTGCAATTTATTATTTCTAAATGTCCTCATGATAGAGTCTTTGGCTTATCCCCAGCCATTGAATGAGTCAAGTTTAAGTTGCCCTTAAATTGTCCTGTAGTGGTGTCACTTTGGAGGGAAACCAAGCAAGTGCAGTGAATGGAAGGCAATACAGTCAGAATACGGATTGGCTTTGGAGATAGAAAATGTTATGCTGGTATAGGGTAGGGTTGTTGTTGTTGGGTTGTGTTGTGTTTTTTTGCTGACTCAAGGATGGGTGGAAAGTACTGCAATTCAGCAGTGGGGAAAGCCCAAGAATTTGCAAGAGATGCAGATACAACACTGGGCTAATTAAGGCAGCAAGCTGTCCCATCCTATTTTAATTATTTTTATGTTCTATATTCTTGAGTCTCTTCCTTGTGGTTGGTGATTGCCTGCTTGTTTCCTCAAGAAAAATTCTAAGTGAGGATCAGAGTACTGGGAAATCAAGTTTGGAGTGCCATTATTATGATTATTTTCTTTCAGTGTTGGCATTTTCAGTAGTTACCAGAGAAATTTTGATCTAGCATTGGAGTTCTAAACAGTCATATAAACTGGCCAGAGAAACTGAAGGAAAGAATAGCTGCAGGAAGTAGGGTAAAATGACCTGAACTTTAAACATTTAGTAAATTGTATTCCTCTACTCCGAATGTTACAAAGCAGGCCTCTGGATTGTAGACTCTTTGGCAGAAATATTTTTCCATTGCATGTATGATACGATACCCTGGAAACAGGATCTTGATGTTGTTTTTTTAAAAAAACCTTGATCCAGTGCAGTAGAGATGCTGGATTGAGAACAATTGAAAATAACGAGGGAGTACTGCAAAATATGTTTACAGTGCACTGAATAAGGTGCTTCTTCTTCATTCAGCTGTGGCTTTCTTCAAAACATACAATTTCATTTTCTTTCCACTTTTGGGGTTTTCTGCCAATATAGCCAGTTGACCAGACGTTTACCCAGTTTTCTGAAACTTATTTTGGGGGGGTCTTCTTTTTACATTCTTTTTCCTCAGTATGTTTTTTTTTTTGGGGGGGGGGGAGCTAGCAAATACCAATATTGCTTGCCAGA